>JAABOM020059922.1:0-12326 GCA_011800125.2 Solanum clarkiae
CGCTATTTTGGTGAGTAAATCGTTCTATCCTGGGAGGAAAGATTCCAACACCTCGGGTACATTGAGGGGAATAATTTTCTTAAGGACATACTGTGCATTCAGTGGGCTCGATTTTTTGTTCTTATATAGATATATATAAATTTTTTTTTTCTTTTCCATTATTATTCCTGTCTCTAACGTTTTGGGAAGACAGATAAACAACAGTCAGCATCACAAAAGGCATTAAGAGATCGTGAAGATGATGCAGTAAAGAAGAGACCTTCACTCGGAAATCTCTTTAGGTATCAGTAGGATTCTGCATAAACGGACTGTGTGTCAAAACTGCAAATGATAGTTCTGGGCTGGTGTGAGTCAAATAATTGATCTTTCCAATGAGATGCCTGTAAATTGTAGGGTCTGACAAAGGTGTTCCTGAATCTGCGGATAATTTGATTGAAGGATCCATGGGAGATGAATGTGAGAAACATCAAATTCCTCTATCAACTCCATGGTATACTGATTATCATCCCTTGGTCTTCCCCTAAAAAATAATGTACAAGACCTACATCTTTGATCTTAAACTCTTTATGCAGAAAATCCTTAAGACTCTGAATTCCATCAATAGCATTTAAGATATCATCGACATAAACTGCCACTTTTGAAATAGATTGACCTATTTGCTTGAAAAACAGTGAATAATCATTTAGTGGAGCTACATATTCTTTAAAACACAATGCTCCTGCCAACCTAGTATACCATTGTCTTGAGGCTTGCTTGAGCCCATAAAGAGCCTTTCTAAGTTTACACACCATATTACGCTGAGGAGAATCATTCCATTAGGAAATTTCATGTAGACTTCCTCGTGCAAGTCTCCTTGCAAGAAAGCTTTGTTAACATTAAACTGACAAACATTCCAACCTTTCTTAGTAGCAATGGCTAACAAACATCTGATTGTGGTCTTTTTTACTACCGGAGAAAATGTCTCATTGTAATCAATCTGCTCTTTCTGTACAACCCCTTTGATAACTAATCGTGCCTTAAGTCTTTCAATAGTCCCATCTGCATGTTGCTAATTAACCTTGTAAACCCACTTGCAAGGTAAAGCGTTTCTCCCCTGTGGTAAAACTACAACATCCCAAGTATGATTAGCCTTCAAAGCATCAATTTCATCTTTCATGGCCTTCTTCCAACCTTCATGTTCGCAAGCCTTATAAAAACTTTTAGGTTCTGTGATGGTCACAAAAAACTCATAAAAATTTTCTGTGATACACAGAAAACTTTGAATCACAGAGAAATCATTGTTTTTAATACTTAACAGATATGTCCAAGCAGCTCTTCTATTATCATCAACTATGATTAAGAAATACCTATAATTGTTATAGATAGAAACTTAATATGGCCCCCAAGTGTCAAATGTGAATAAGATGAAAACAGCTCTTAGTACTAATTTTACTTGTAGAAAAGGATAATCTAGACTGTCTAGCTTTAGGACACGCATCACAGTGACAATCAGAAGTTGGAGGAAAAGATTTGAAACTGATATTTTTCATTGATGTATAGGGCAAATGTCCTAATCTTACATGCCATAACCTTACATTGAAAGAAGCATTTAAACAAACTGGAAAAGGAACTGAAGTTGAACTAGGAAAGGAAATAGAACTACTGATTATAGAAATTTTTGTGACTCCAGGAAATTGTTCTGACTTGCACAAGGCTTCTTAGGAAAAGGATGCAGCAAATAGAGACCTTCTCTTTCCTCACCAAAAGCTTGAGGTTTCTTCATTGAATGCCCCTGCAACATACAGTGAGTAGAATTGAAAAAAAAAATTCTGTATCCAAATTGCCCACTATATTTATGAACTAATACGAGATTATATTTGAAACTTGGGACATAGAAGACATTGTGTATCATTAAATCAGAAAATATTTGTACACTCCCTATATGAGTGACTACTATGGAATGAGAATTGGGAAGTTCATATTGACCGGAACTCTTAAAGTAGATAGGGAGATAAATAACTTAGAGTTGAAACACATATGCTCATGTCCCTGAATCTATGATCCAAGTGCTAGAATTATAAACAGAGAAACAGGTCCCAAAGTATTTTAAAATAGTACCAGTCGCTGCATTTGCATTAATCTCAGGTGTGGTTGCATTATTGTTTGCTAGTTCCGGGTTCTTTATTTGTTTGATTGCTTGCATAAGGAAACCAAACTGTTCCTTACTCATATTGGAACATTACGTGTAGTAGCAGCAGTAACTTCACAAGTAGAAGTCCTTGTTTAATTAAGATACTTTATTTTCAGCAATCCTTGTTAATTAGATTACTTTAGTTTAGTTCGTTTAGGAGTTTTTTCTTTGTAACTCTATTTAAACGCCTTCTTACTTCATTAATAAGACAATCGTTTTTCCCACATATATTCTGTCTCTATATGGTATCAGGGCTCTTCACGCTCTAAAGAGAACTATCCAATTTTTTTTCCTTGCGATCCAATTTTCTTTTTTCCCTTTCTCTTCACCCAGATCAGCAACAATGGCACATCACAATGGCAGCAATCCCAGAGTTGTCAATGCTGATAACACGACTGGTACCATTGTCATCATTCAGTTCAATCCTGCGTCCTAATTACCCATCAAACTGAGCGGTGTTCATAACTTCGCCTCCTGGAAAGCCCAATTCTCCATGCTTATGTAGGGCTACAACCTATTTGGTCATCTCGATGGGACCACTACGGCTCCCAGTCCCACGATTGTCCTCAGCACAAACTCATCTCCTAATCGTGCCTTCTCAACTTGGTTCCATCAGGATAAACTTATCCAGAATGCCCTCATGGCTTCTGTCGAGCCCACAATTGCCTCTACTGTTGCTGCCGCTGAATCGGCTAAATAAGCTTGGGATGCATTGCATACCACTTATGCAAACAGATCTCAAACTTGGGTCTTTAGTTTACGTGACCAGCTTGCCCGTGTCACAAAGGACTCTCGCAGCATCATTCACACTATTCGGTCTCTTGTGGATGAGTTAGCCACTGCTGGTGCTCCTGTGTCCAATCCTGAACTCATTGTCAAAATACTTAGTGGTTTAGGTCCAGAATTTCGGGAGATCTCTGCTGCCATTCGTGCCCGTGATACGGCTATCTCGTATGAGGAATTGTTTGAAAAATTACTTGACTATGAACTCTTCCTTCGCCACGAGGATACTAAGAAACTATCTAGCCCTATCACTGCTACAGTTGCTACTCCCACCAAATCCAACGCTAATGGTCGCAACAATCGCAAGCAGGTCAACAATTCTCAACAATGGCCCAGAACGTGCGCCCAAATACTTCATCACAATGGCAGTCCAACTCAAATCCAAATGGTGTTACTCGTTGTCAACTATGTAACAGGATTGGCCACATTGCAAATGTTTGTTGCTCGGAATCTCACAATCACCTTGAAGCCAAAGCCAACTATGCAGCTGGGCTGACTGCCACCACTAACCCCTGGATTGTCGACTCAGGCACTATACATCACATCACAACGGAGCCTCACAATCTACAACCTTACCATGGTAACGAGGATGTCTCCATGGGTGATGGTAACAAAATTCCTATTTCTCACACTGGTTCTGCTGAATTAAATGCATCAAATAATGTTTACAAACTAACCCATACTCTGTGTGCTCCTTCCATCAAACGCAAGCTTCTTTCTGTTTCTAAATTTTGTCGCAACAATCTGTAGTCAATTGAATTTTTTCCTTTTCGCTTTGTTGTGAAGGATTTGCAAACGCGGAAACCACTGGTGCACGGTCGGAGCAACAATGGAGTGTATGAGTGGCCTGTCCCACCTCCCCAAGCTCACATGACCACCACATCAATCCCTCTCACTACTTGGCATCAACGTCTTGGTCATCCTCACTCTAGAGTTCTTAGGTTTATTTTAAATAAGTTCTCGTTACCATTTCATGAGCGAGACAAATTTTTTCACTGTAATTCTTGTTTATCTAATCAAGCTCATCGGCATCCTTTTTCCCGCTTATCCATACGTAGTGCTAAACCTCTTCATATTCTTTTTAGTGATTTGTGGGGGCCATCACCAGTCTTATCTCTTGACAAGAAGCTGTATTATTGTATCTTTTTTGACCAATATACGAAATACACTTGGCTTTACACATTAACCAAAAAAAGTGAAGTTAGAGAGCTCTTTCAAAATTTTCATCCCATGATGGAAAAACACTTTGATAGCAAAATCTTATCACTTTACACTGATGGCGGCGATTTGTCACTTCATGGCAAACAGCTTTCCACTCCACCTTATACGCCTCAACGAGTTTCACTTGCAGAATGACGACATCGCCATATCATAGAACTGCAAGAACACTCTTACATGACGCGTCCCTTCCGCCCCAATTTTGGTCCTTCGCGTGTCATCACACGGCCTACCTCATCAATCGTCTTCCCACCTCCCACCTAAATAATCACTCTCCATTCCAGCGATTACTTGGAAAATCACCTCATTATAGCTCCTTGCTCACTTTTGGTTGTTTATGCTATCCATGGCTTAAACCATACTCCAAAAATAAACTTGAACCAAAATCCACCCCATGTGTCTATCTCGGATTTTCCTTCTCTCATCACTGTCATCACTGTTTTGACCCAATCTCCGCAAAGGTGTATTTATCTCGAGATGTGCAATTTGTTGAGAATAATTTTCCATTTAAAATTTTGTTCTCCAACATTTCACTTAAATCGACTCACCTGGAATGGGCTACACCCACAATGTCAAATTCTTCAGACTCCACTCCTAAAGTGCCCATAAGTACAGATCTGCCAACTCCATTAGAAATAGAATCACATACCGTAGCCTCCCCATCAACATCTGCTTCTTCTCCGGCCAAGTCCAACGACAACTCAAAGGTACAGTCCTCCTCCGACAATGCATCAGTGGCAGAAGCAACTTCACCTCCTCCAGGTACGTCTATATGTCCCTCATCCTCTACTATTCCCACTTTCCAGAAAGCCCACTGCCCAGTGTATCCTACCACCACTTTGCCCTACACATTCACTAACGCCTATGCCTACAAACACAAACTGCAACTTGCCTCCTTTACTTGTCTATCGACGCAGGAATACCAACCAATCACCACCTACACCTTCTCAACCACCTTGTCTTGTCCCCGAGTTGGACCTCGCTCCTTCACCACCTCATTGTCCATCTACTGTTACCCGTGTTGTCACTCTATCCCAAAACAACATCACAAAACTTAAAAGAATCTTTGATTACCTAGCCGAGTTGAACCCCACCATCATACCCACCAATGTCAAACAAGCACAAAAATATCCTGAATGGCATAATGCAATGAAACAGGAACTTGATGCTTTAATTAAAAACCAGACTTGGGAACTTGTTCCTCCTAACCCGAACAAAAACATTGTATCTTGTAAGTGGCTTTTCAGGATCAAGAGGAATGCAGATGGGACCATTGATCGATACACAGCACGTTTGGTTGCAAAGGGCTTCACTCAAAGGCCAAGTATTGATTTTCATGCAACATTCAGCCCAGTTGTCAAACCAACCACGGTTCGTATTGTCCTCTCTATAGCACTTTCTCATAACTGGCACCTACGTCAACTTGATGTCAATAATGCCTTTCTCCAAGGTAACCTGGATGAGGAAGTGTATATGGCACAACCTCCAGGTTTTACCAGTGATGACAAACCAACGCATATATGTCATTTACGCAAGGCGATCTATGGCTTGAAACAGGCTCTTCGGGCATGGTACAATGCCCTCACGGGTTATCTTTCATCCATAGGCTTTGTTAAGACAAAATCAGACACCTCGCTTCTTGTTAGACATGTTCCAGATGACATGTTATTCGTTCTTGTCTATGTCGATGACATTATTGTCACTGGGAGCAACCCCTCCAGTGTCAATTAGGTTACGAACTCATGTGGACACTCCTCAGCCCGAGGACAATCTCTCAAATACACATGTTGATGTTGTTGACCCCTTTTTCTTTTCTTTGCTGATTCCTCTCAATGAAATTTTCCATGTTGCACTTCCCTTGCTTCTCAGTTCTCTATTAAAGATTTAGGTGATCTTCACTACTTTCTAGGTGTTGAAGTGATACGCAGCTCTGGCAGTTTAATTCTACCCAATCAAACTATGTGAATGAGATTTTAAATGATGAGCTAATGAGCGACTGCAAGAGTGTCAAAACACCAATGAGTGCCTCTGAGTTACTGATCCTATCTGATGGACTCACCTTACTGATGCCACACGCTATCGTCGAGTCTTGGGCAGACTTCAATACTTATCTTTCACCGGACCAGACATAGCCTATGCAGTCAACAAGTTGTCTCAATTCATGCATGCACCATCAGACCTTCATTGGAAAGCTGTGAAGCGTGTCCTTTGCTATCTGCGTGGTACCATTCAACTTGGCCTACGTGTTACTCCCGTTGATGACTTCAATCTACATGTGTACTCTGATGCGGATTGGGGTGGGGACATCACTGACAGAGGTTGTACATCTGGTTACATTCTATTCTTCGGTCACAATCCGATTAGCTGGTCTTCAAAGAAGCAAAACACTGTCTCACGCTCCTAAATCGAGTCTGAGTATAGGGCGGTGGCTAATGCCCTTTCTGAAACCTTGTGGGTCACCAATCTCCTAAATGAGTTGCGATTTCCAGTACATCAGTTACCAACAATATATTGTGACAATCTTGGAGCCACATTTCTCAGCAAGAATCCTGTCCTCCATAGTCGTGTGAAGCATGCCGCAGTGGACTTTCACTTTGTTCTTCACCATGTTGATATCAAAAGGGTTCGTGTTGTTCATGTTCATGGTGCCGACCAAATAGCCGACATTCTCACCAAGGCACTGCCTAGACCTGCATTTGAGAATAATTTGTTCAAGTTAGGCTTAGTGGCCCATCGTCTAACTTGAGGGGGCGTATTGGAACATCATTACTAGTAGCAGCAGTAACTTCACAAGTAGAAGTCCTTGTTTAATTAGGATACTTTATTTTCAGCAATCCCTTATTAATTAGATTACCCTAGTTTAGTTCGTTTAGGAGTCTTTCCTTTGTAACTCCATTTAAACGCCTTCTTACTTCATTAATAAAACAATCATTTTTCCAACATATATTCTGTCTTTATAGCTCAAGAGTTGATTAAGTTGCTCCATGCAATAGTTAGGTTTTCCTCATCTACAATAACAGCTTCATTTCCTCTGACTTGAGCTGGATAGGTCTTCTCATTTGTGAAATTAAAATCTTCAGGGAAGCCTATCAATCTGTAGCAATCATCTTTTACATGACCTGTTTTACCACAGTGAGAACATGAAACATTAAGATTGTATTTCTTCTTTCCTTTGTATTTCTGATTTTTTTTTCTTGGGCATCTAGCTGTTTGCTGGTAGTTATTCATTCTAGGATATCCCATATTCGGCTTAGATCCAGAACCTGATGCCCCTGGAGTAAACTTTTGAAGTTGTTTACCATTTTTGTTCTGGTTCATATTAGCAACCATGAAGGATGAAAAATCAGTAGGAACAAGAGGACTCAAGTAGGTTTCTCTTTGGTTCTCCTCCTGTAAGATTAAGGAGTAAGCAACATTAATGTTAGGCAGGGGATTCATCATTAGAATGCTACCCCTGACTTGTGCATATGCATCATTGAGTCCCATGAGAAATTGAATGAGCATTTCATCTTCCAAAGTTTTTTCCAACTTTTGTTTTCCTTCACAGATGCATACACAGGTGCACTTATCATGAGAATCAAGAGATGCCAACTCATCCCATTGTCTCTTGAGTTAGTAAAGTATCCTGCAATGTGTTAGTTCCCCGCACTAGCCTATTGAGCTTTTTCTTTAGATGGAAAAGTTTAGCACCATTAGACTGGCCAAATCTGTGCTCTAAACTCGTCCAGAGTTCTTTGGTTGTTGGTGATAATAACACTATCTGCTATATCTTTTGTAAGGGAATTAAGGAGCCAAGACGTTACTATATCATTGCACCTACTCCAAGGCTGCAGATCTGCTGATGTTGTTGAGCGCCAGTGATGAATCCTAGCTTATTTTTTGTTGAAAGTGCTATGAGCACTGACCTCTTCCATCCTTGATAACCCCAACTGCTTACTAATCTCATTCCTGGAGAGTTTGAAGAATGGAAATAGTAGACAAATCAATGTTTTGCCCTGATGATGACCCTACTCCTAGATTTGCAGGTGTTGGCATTGAATTGTTGATGGTTACATTTTGTTCCTACATACTCAGATCAGTTCATTTTTTGTATTAATTTCTGCACTACATTAATATGATGTAGATATGAGGGATCATTGATAGTAATAGGTTATAGTTCAATAATTGGTGACTCTTCCTCATTCAGGTATATAGTTTACTTGTTTCTATCTTTATTCAGACTTGTTTTATGACTAGTTAGGGGTCTTGTCCCTACAAATCATTTTATTTAGTCTAGTTAATATTCAATTATAATACACTTATTTTTTAGATCTATTTCAATTATGCTTTTAAGTTTAAAACTTCCGCTTCAGTTTTCATATGATATACTTAGATATGTTATGTCAAGGTTTAGCTTGGTATCGCTTGTAATTCCAAGTATTGCATCTCGACAAGAATGTAAACTCGAATCATGACAACATAAGTAAAGTAAAAAAATAGTATTTGTAATTTTAATATGTAATAAATATATTTCTGAAATATTTTCATTATGTGTTATTTTTCAACAACTGGTATCATGAATCATCCGTCCTAAAAAAATATAATAATATGTAATATACGTATGTTGCAAATATGTATTCTGTTTTTTGAATTGAGGAGTAATTTTAGTTTCCATTAAACTTGATTATGAAACTAAAGTGTGTGTTTTGATTTAACAATTGGAACGTCATTGCAGCAAAAATCCATCGTTTTCCTTATTGTGTGATTAACGGTGAGAAATTTTAAGAAAAAAAATTGTTTTTGGTCTAAATAAAATCAATCATGGCTGGCACTTTTGTTGATAATGGCAGTTAACATAGTTATCACCTTGAAGTTTGTTTCGACCCATAAAGGAGACATATTGGAACTGACACTGAAAAAGGTAGTAATGGATTAACAAACAACAACTAACAATATAGTAAAGCTAAGAAGGAATATAAAGAGAAGATATTGTAGTATTTTTTATTCTCTTATTTTTTTTTTTTACTTATGCATTTTGTTACAAGAATAAGGGGGTATTTATATATGTGAAAACTTGATGATTAAGTATGAATTATGATCTTAAATTTGTCAAGCTTTTGGCTTTTTGGCCTTTTATGTGTCATGCAAATAGCCTTAAAATTGCCATGCAAATGTCTTAAATTATGTTGCTACAAATTATATTATGGGGACAAAGAAAATATTTATTTGGATATCCATTTTACAACACTCTCCCTTGAATGTCCACGCAATGATACGCTTTATTTGCTGCCTCATTAAAAAATCTTACCAAGAAAATCCAGTGGGATAAAACCTTGGTTAAGGGAAAAACAGTGCAATACGTATTTGCTCTCCCTGATAAAAATATCATTTAATATCTCAAAGACGACGCATCCCAATCTTGTATCTTAGTTTTTCAAAGGTTGAAGTTGACAATGCTTTGGTGAACATATCTGCTAAATTATTGCTGGAACGAATTTGTTGAACATCTATTTCACTTTTCTTTTGAAGATCATGAGTGAAAAAGAATTTTGGCGAAATATGTTTTGTCCTGTCTCCTTTGACGTATCCTTCTCGTAGTTGAGCTATACATGCAGTGTTTGTCTTCATATAATATTGTTGAAATCTCTTTTCAGAGAAAGACCACATGATTCCATGATGTGTTGAGTTATTGATCTCAACCAAACACATTCTCGACTAGCTTCATGAATAGCCATTATTTCTGCATGATTTGAAGAAGTAGCTATCATAGTTTGTTTTGTTGAACACCATAATATGGTTGTACCTCCACATGTAAATAAGTAACCTGTTTGTGATTGCCCTTTATGTGGTCAGACAAATATCCTGCATCAACATAACCAATTAGTTGCGGATTGAACTTTTTTGGATAAAATAGTCCTATATCAATAGTTCCTTGAAGATATCAGAGTATATGTTTAATATTGTTCCAGTGTCTCTGTGTTAGCGAGGAACTAAATATTGTTAATAAATTTATAGCAAAAGGATATATCCGGCCGAGAATTATTAGCAAGGTACACAAACGCACCAATTGCACTAAGATATAGTACTTCAGCACCAACAAGCTCTTCCTTGTTTTCATAAGGCCGAAATGGATCTTTATTAATATCTAGTGATGTCACAATCATTGAGATACTTAATGGATGTGCTTTATCCATATAAAATCTTTTAAAAAGATTTTCAGTATATGTTGATTGATGAATAAATATACCATTTGTAAAATGCTCAATTTGTAGACCAAGACAAAATTTGGTCTTTTCAAGGTCTTTCATTTCGAATTCCTTTTTCGGACATTCTACTGCCTTTGAAAGTTCTTCATGAGTTCAAATAATATATAAATTATCTAACATATACAGCTATTATAGTAAATTTTGATCTAGACCTTTTAATAAATACACAAGGACAAATTGAGTCATTTTTATACCCCTCTTTCAATAGATATTTGCTGAGGCGATTATACCACATGCGGCTTGATTGCTTCAATCCATATAAAGACTTTTGAAGCTTTACTAAATACTTTTCCCGAGAATCTTTATATATTTCAGGCATTTTGAACCCTTCTGGGATTCTCATAAATATGTCATTGTCTAATGAGCCATATAAATATGTTATAACAACATCCATCAGATACATATTAAGTTTTTCGTGAACTGCCAGATTTATAAGATATCTTAAGGTAATTGCATCCATCACAAGAGAATATGTCTCTATATAATAAATGTCAGGTCTTTGCGAAAATTCTTATGCCATAAGTCATGTTTTATATCTTACGACTTCAATTTTCTCATTTCGCTTTCGCATAAAAATCTATTTGTACCCCACTAGATTTACACCTTCAGGTTTTCGAACTATCGGTCTGAAAACTTCGCATCTCTCAAGCGAAGCTAATTCAACTTGAATAACATCTTTCCATTTTGGCCAATCATTTCTCTGTCTACATTCATCGATAGATTTTGGTTCAAGATCCTCATTTTTTTGTATTATTTCAACAACAACATTATAAGCAAAAGTATTGTCGACAATTATATTATTTCAATTCCATATTTTCCTCGATGAGACATAGTTTATTGAGATCTCTTCATCATTTTCAGGCACCTGAACCTTCTCTAAGGTTTCATCAATTATTATGTCTTCTTGCTCCCCATGAGCAAGTTCTTTTATATTATGACCATCTTGATTATTTGCTCCTTTCCTTTTTCGAGGGTTTTTATCCTTGGAACTGATTGGCCTATCATATTTCAAGCGTGGTTTAGAATCATTTTCGTTAATTAATTGTCCTTCTGAGACATCAACTCGAATTGGAGCATTAACATCTGGAATATGAGATTTAGTAATTCTTGATAGGTCAGTGAATGCATCTGGTAGTTGATTTGCGATATTTTGCAAATGAATTATCTTTTGAACTTCATATTCACATTGATTAGTTCGAGGATCTAAATGTGATAATGTGATGCACTCCAATCTATCTCTTTCCTTAGTTGTTTATCTTCTTTCCCTAATGTTGGATATATTGATTAATCAAAATGACAATCATTAAATCTTGTTGTGAATAAATTTTCAATCATACGTTCCAAATATTTTATAATAGAAGGACATTCATACCCAACATATATCCCCAACCTTCTTTGGCGACCCGTCTTTTTGCATTGTAGGGGAGCAATTGGAATATATAACACACATCCAAATATTCTAAAATGGGAAATATTCGACTCCTGGCCATAAGCCAATTATAATGGGAAGACTTTATGATAACTTGTGGGCCAAATTCGTACAAGATTTGTTGCATGCAAAATAGCATGACCCCATAATAAAGTGGGGAGTTTTGTTCTCATAAGCATTGGTCTAGCAATTAAATTGGAGGCGTTTAATCAATGATTCTGCTAGACCATTTTGAGTATGAACATGAGCAACCGAATGCTCAACTGTTATCCCAATTGATATACAATAATCACTAAAAGTCTGGGATGTAAATTCATCAGTATTATCAAGACGAATTGTCTTAATTGCATAATCTGAAAATTGTGCTCGTAATTTTATTAAAGAGCAAGTAACCTCGCAAGAGCCATATTGCGGGTTGATAATAAGCACACATGTGACCATCTTGTAGATGCATCTATTAAAATCATATAATATCTAAATG
>JAABOM020059923.1:0-12325 GCA_011800125.2 Solanum clarkiae
AATCAAACAAGACCAAAACTTCACTTACCTTTCAACCCCTTTCAAACTTTAATTTCTTCGTAACCGCTTAATCGCGCGTTTTTCCGACCAACCAATGCCTCCACGCTACTTAGGGCATTCAATATACCGAGCTTGAAGCGTCAAATAATCGAAAACCGGAAAAAATTAATTTTTTTGTTGTGGTACTGTAGCAAACCCGAGACTTGTTCTTGGGTTGCTCTTGATTTTCTTTTGTTTTTTTTGGCTAAGTGTTGGTTATCTTGTACAAGACAAACATATATGTATATGTCCACCACAAGACATGCCCACATGGACCAATGATAGGGTGCCAAGCCACAAGGCCCCACTCCAATTTCCTCTTAAAGACCAAGTTTAGAAAAATTTCCACTTTGGTCCCATAATTTAATTAATTTGATCCGATTGAGGACGTTCGGGGTTTACGTTAAATTACAGGTCCTAACATTTTCTTTGATTGTGGTAGTCATGGCCTATCATGGTACCTTCTTAGACAGTAGTTATAGAGGCTTCATAGACATAGATTGATGAGTGTCGATATTTGGGGTTCTTTACCCCTTTTTCATTCTTTACACTGAGATTGTTCTTTCGTTTCATATTTCATTTAGGACAGACTGAGTTGATAGTTATAGCCACTTATGAGTTTCCATTTCTTATTATCATCTGCTATTGAACTGAATGAATGAATGCGCTAAGACTAGGTGGTTCCCTTAGGGGCTAGCAATAGTCCCCGAGTGCCAGTTACGCCTAAGGTACCCTCCCGGGGAGTGATAAACTTGGTATTAGAGCACAGAGTTCGGGTGTCCTAATTAAGTGAAGGTACAAAAAGAGAGGGATTTGAAAGAAATTGGGTTCTTTTTTCTTTTAAAGAGAGTCTATGAAGTCATGTCTAGTAGAGTCTTGTTTATGGGTGTGTTGTGCATCACACTTCATAAGAAAGAGGCTATAGGATATTAGGAAAAGTTTACCTTCTTTGATGATCTGAATTTGTGCGATAGAGTTTAACTCTATGAAAATCTTATCTTAACTCATAATTATACGTTTACAGAAAATGTCGCTGAAGAGAACAACCACTCAAAGAGATGTCCAGCCCCTGCTGCTGAGAACACCCAACCTGAGTCCCCAGTTCAGATGGAGACGAGGATGCCCCTACTTGGACTGCTGAGGTCACACAGGCACCCCCTACTCAGCCCCAGCCCGCTCCCACTACTGAGGCAGAGTTTAAGGGAGCCATCACCATGTTGAATTAGTTGGTGGCCTCTCAGGGTAATAACCAAGGTCCTCAAGCTCCTAGTTCTAGCTCACAGGAGCCCTCGGCTGCCACTATACTTAGAGACTTCTTGAGGATGAACTTGCCTGTGTATACGGGATCGAAAGTAGAAGAGGACCGACAGAACTTCATTGATGAGATGTATAAGGTTCTGAAGGCGATGCACGCTGATGAGATTGAAGGAGTTGAGCTTGCCTCTTATCAGCTAAAAGATGTTACTAATGTGTGGTACAACCAGTGGGAGGAGAGTAGAGGTGAGAATGTGGAGCCCGACATGGGAAGAGTTCGGGACAACTTTTCTTGATCACTTCTTTCCTCAAGAGTTGAGGGAGGCGAAAGTGGATGAGTTTGTGAATCTATAGTAGGGAGGGATGACTGTGACGGAGTATGCCCTTAAGTTCATTAAGTTGTCAAGATATGCTCTGGAGAAGGTACAAGACATGAGGGCGAGGATGAGGAAGTTTGTGTCTGGTCTGGGCAGGTATGTGCAGAAAGAATGTAAGGCAGCTTTACTCATTTCGGGCATGGACATCTCCAAAATTATTGTGTATGTCAGTAGACAGATGAGGCTAAGAAGAAAGATAGAGAAGAGCAGATAAACAAAAAGGCGAAGTCTGCAGGACATGAGCCTAACCCGCAGAGATAGAACAAGGGTAACAAGTCCTACTTTCAGAAGAGATCCTCCCATATACAATATCTGTAGCAAGTGCGCCTGTGCAACCAAACAGGTATGACAAGAAATATTAGGGTTATCAAAATTTCAGGGCTCCGGATGATCAGTCTCAGGCCAGTGTGATCCAAGGTCAAGGCACGAGGGGAAAGCCACCATGTGGCAAGTGCGGTAAGCTTCATCTGGGTGAGTGTCATCTGGGAAGAAATGTTTGCCATTTGTGTGGGAAAGCTGGTCATTTCAGTTATGAATGCCCAAAGAGGAGACGAGGTGAAGGAATTACCAGACCACAGTCATCCGCAGCCCCTTCATCGAACAATCAGCAGAGGGGTACTACTACTGGAACAGGAGGCGGGATGAACTACCTATATGCTATGGGTAATTGATAGGAGCAGGAGGCTGCACCAGATGTTTTCACGGGTATGCTTTGAGTCTTTACCATTGATTGTTATACATGCTTGATGTGGGTACCATTTTATCTCTGTGACCCCTTATGTGGCTAGTAAGTTTGGGATTCTTCCAGAGTGTTTACTTGAACCTTATGTTGTTTCTACTCCTACTGGTAAGTCTATCTTAGCTGAGAGAGTTTACAGAGATTATCTAGTGTCTATTTATCATAGTGATACCTTGGCTGACTTGGTAGAGTTAGAGATGGTTGATTTTGACATAATAATGGGCATGGATTGGCTTCACGCCTGTTATGCTTCTGTCGACTGTAAAACTTGGAGTGTTAAGTTCTAATCTCCTAATGAGACCGTCTTAGAGTGGAAAGGGAGTTCTGTTGCCTCTAGGGAAAATTTATCTCATACCTTAGAGCTCAAAAATTGATCTACAAAGGTTGTATTTACCACTTGTACGAGTTAATTCTGAGGATATTGAATATTTTACTCTTGAGTCTGTTCCGATTGTGAATAGGTTTCCGGATGATCTGCCCGGAGTCTCTCCTGATAGGGATATTGATTTTGGGTTCGATGTCCTTCCCGAGACCAAGCCCATTTCAATTCCACCTTATAGGATGGCCCCTGCAGAGTTGAAAGAATTGAAAGAACAATCAAAAGACTTGTTAGAGAAAGGGTTCATAAGGCCTAATGTCTCACCTTGAGGTGTTCCTGTCCTATTCGTGCGTAAGAAAAATTGGTCCCTCAGAATGTGTATAGACTACCGACAGTTGGACAAGGTCACTATAAAGAATAAGTATCCTTTCCTCAGATAGATGACCTCTTTGACCAACTTCAGAGTGCTACCTGTATCTCCAAGATAGAACTCAGATCGGTTTACCTTCAATTGAAGGTGAGAGAAAGTGATATCCCAAAGACAATCTTTAGGACATGATATGGCCACTTTGAGTTCTTGGCCGTGTCATTCGGATTGACAAATGCACCTGCAGCCTTCATGGATTTAATGAACAAGGTCTTCATAGCATATCTTGATATGTTTATGATCGTGTTTATTGATGATATTCTGATATATTCTAAGGATGAAGAGGAGCATGTTAATCACATTAGAGTGATTTTGCAAATGCTCAAAGACCATGAGTTGTATGTGAAATTCTCAAAGTGTGAGTTTTGGCACAAGTTAGTGGCTTTCATGGGCCATATTGTTTCAGGAGATGGTATCTGGGTTTTTACTCAAAAGATTGAAGCGATTAAGAACTGGCCAAGACCAACTTCTCCAACAGAGACAAAGAGCTTCTTGGGTTTAGCAGTCTATTGTCGCAGATTTGTTGAGGTTTTTTCTTCCTTGTCAGCACCATTGACTAAGCTGACTCAGAAGAAAGCCAAGTTTCAGTGGTCGGAGGAATGTGAAAAGAGTTTCCAAGAGCTAAAGTCTAGATTGACTACAACACCAGTGTTGACTTTGCCAGACAGGACGAGACTTCGTGATATACTGTGACGCATCAAGAGTTGGATTGGGGTGTGTGCTTATGTAGAGAGGGAAGGTGATAACTTATGCTTCCAGACAGCTTAAGATCCACGAGAAGAATTACCCGACTCATGATCTCGAGTTGGGAGCAATGGTGGTCGCACTTAAGATTTGGCGTCACTATTTGTATTGAGTGCATGTGGACATGTTCACTGACCACAATAGCTTGCAGTGCTTGTTCAGCCAGAAAGAGCTCAACCTGCATCAGAGAAGGTGGCTGGGATTGCTCAAGGATTATGATATGAGCATTCTCTACTACCTAAGTAAGGCTAGCATCGTTGTTGATGCTCTTAGCAGGATGTCTATGGGTAGCACTGCCCATGTAGAGAAAGGAAAGAGAGAACTAGCTAAGGAAGTGCATAGGTTGACTCGACTGGGAGTTCAACTTGAGGAGAACAATGAAGGCGGGATCAATGTTCAGAATGGTTCTGCTTCATCCTTAGTGTCAGAAGTAAAGGGGAAGTAAGACCAAGACCTTGTCTTGTTCCAATTAAAAGAAGCGGTTCACAAGCAAAAGGTGATGGTTTTCTCCAAAAGGGGAGATGGGGTGTTGAGATACCAGGGTAGATTGTATATGCCCAATGTCGATGGAGTACGAGATAGGATCATAGCTGAGGCTCATAGATTTAGATATTCATTCACCCCAGTTCTACTAAGATGTACCACGACTTGAGGGAAGTCTATTGGTGGAATGGGATGAAGAAAAACATTGTTGAATTTATATCTAAGTGCCCCAATTGCAAACGAATTAAGGTTGAACATCAGAGACCGTATGGGTTAGCTCAGAACTTTGAAATTCCAGAATGGAAGTGGGAGGCGATCAACATGGATTTCATCACTGGCTTACGAAGATCCCGAAAGCAGCATGATTCCATATGGGTGATTGTTGATAGGATGATGAAATTATCCCACTTCTTGGCAGTCAAGACAACTTATACTGCTGAGGAGTATGCCCGACTATATATTCGCGAGATTGTTAGGTTGCGGGTTCCCTTGTCCATCATCTCGGACAGAGGAACTCAATTCACCTCTCAATTCTGGAGAACTCTTCAGAAAAGACTGGGTACGAAAGTACATCTGAGAACAACTTTTCATCCTCAGACAAATGGATAGGCAGAACACACCATTCAGACTTAGAGGATATGTTGAGAGATTACGTTATTGACTTCAAGGGTAATTGGGATGATCATCTACCATTGATTGAATTTGCGTACAATAATAGCCACCACGCCAACATTCAGATAGCCCCTTATGAGTCATTATACGGGGAGAAGATGTAGATCACCGATTGGTTGGTTTGAGGTTAGTGAAGCTGAATTGATCGGACCTGTCCTTGTCCACCAGTCCATGGAGAAGGTCAAGGTCATCTGATAGAGGTTGAAGACAACATAGAGGCGTCAAAAGTCATACACGAACGTGATAAGAAGAGACTTGGAGTTTGAGGTAGATGATTGGGTGTACTTAAAGGTGTCACCTATGAAGGGTGTCATGAGGTTTGATAGTGCAGCATACTACATAAGCAGGAGGCTATAGGACATTAGGAAGTGTTGCCCTTCTTCTATGATCTGAGCTTGTGCAATAGAGTTTACCCTTGTGAAAATCTTATTTTAACTAGTGTGTTTTATGCTTATACAAAATGCCGCCAAAGAGAACCGTCACTTAGAGAGATGCCCCAGCCTAGCTGCTGAGAATGCTCAATCTGACGCCCCAGTTCAAACCGAGGATAGGATATAGGGATGCCCCGCTAGGACCGCTGAGGTCCCACAAGCGCCCTCTGCTCAACCCCAGCCAGCTCCTGCTACCGAGGTAGAGTTTAAGGGAGCCATTACTATGCTAACACAGTTGGTCGCCTCCCGGGGGAATAACCAAGGTTCCCAAGCTCCTATCTCTAGCTCACAGGAGCCCTCAGCTACAACCATACTTAGAGACTTTCTAAGGATGAACCCGCCAGTATATACAGGATTGAAGGTGGAAGAAGACCCAAACAACATTATTGATGAGTTATATAAGATTTTGAAGGCGATGCATGCACATGAGATCGAGGGAGTTGTGATTGCCTCCTACCAGATGAAGGATGTTGTGAACATGTGGTATATTCAGTGGGAGGAGAGTAGAGGTGAGGATGCGGAGCCTGCAGCTTAGGAAGAGTTTGAGACACCCTTTCTTGACCACTTCTTTCCTCAAGAGTTGAGGGAGGCGAAGGTGGATGAATTTGTGAATCTGAAGCAAGGAGGGATAACCGTGAAAGAGTATGGCCTCTGGTTCATCAAGCTATCCAGGTGTGCTCCAGAGATAGTGAAAGAAATGAGGGCGAGGATGAGGAAGTCCGTGTCTGGTCTAGGTAGACACGTGCAGAAAGTGTGTAAGGCTGCTTTGCTAATTCCAGGCATGGACATCGCCAGACCTATGGTGTATGCCCAGCAGACGGAGGAGGATAAGAAGAAAGATAGAGAAGAGAAGATGAGCAGAAAGGAGAGATCAGCGGGACATAAGCCTAGCCTGCAGAGATAGCATAAGGGTGACAAGTCCTATTTCCAGATAAGATCATCTCATCCTGCACAGTCTATAGTAAGTGTGTGCATGCAGTCAAATAGGTATGATAAAAAATCGCAAGGTTATTAGAATTTCAAGGCTCTAGGTGCCCAATCTCATGCCAGTGTGACCAAAGGCACGAGGGGAAAGCCACCTTATGGCAAGTATTAGCTTCACTTGGGTGAATGGCGTATGGAAAGTGATGTTTTTTATTCATACGAACAGGCTGGTCACTTCAATTTTGAGCATCCCAAGAGGAGGAGAGGTGATGAGAGCAGCAGACCACAATCATCCGTAGCCCCTCTAGCGCGCAATCAGCAGAGAGGTGCTACTACTGGTACGTGAGGCAGGATGAACTTCCTTTATGCTATGGGTAATCAACAGGAGCATGAGGTTGCACCAGATGTTGTCACGGGTATGCTTCGAGCCTTTTCCCTTCATTGCTAAGCACTAATTGATCTGAGTGCCTCCTAGTCTTTTGTGACCCCTTATGTGACTAGTAAGTTTGGGGTTCTTCGAGAGTGTCTGCTTGAACCTTGTTCTGTTTGTACTCCTACTAGTGATTCTATCTTAGCTAAGAGAGTTTACAGGGATTGTGTAGTGTCTATTTATCATAGAGACACGTTAGCTAACTTGGTAGAGTTGGAGATGGTGGATTTTGATGTAATAATGGGCATGGATTGGCTTCACAACTGTTATGCCTTTGTTGACCGTAGAACTCGGATTGTTAAGTTCCAATTCCCTAATGATCCTGTCTTAGAGTGGAGAGGGAGTTTTGTTGCCGCTAAGGGAAAATTCATCTCTTATCTTAGAGGTAGGAAGTTGATCTCCAAAGGTTGCATTTACCACCTCGTGAGAGTTAAAGTCTAATGATGTTGAATTTGCTACTCTTGAGTCAGTCCCAATTGTACATGAGTTTCCTAATGATCTTCTCGGATTCCCTCCTGATAGGGAGATTGACTTTAGGACCGATGTTCTTCCCGAGACCAAACCCATCTCAATTCCACCTTACAGAATGGCCCTCGCAAAGTTGAATAAATTGAAAGAACAGTTGAAAGACTTGCTAGAGAAAGATTTCATAAGGCCTAGTGTCTCACCTTGGGGTGCTCCTGTCCTATTCGTGCGTAAGAAAGATCGGTCTCTGAAAATGTGTATATTCGTGTGTAAGAAAGATGGGTCTCTGAGAATGTGTATAGACAATCAGCAATTGAACAAGGTTACCATAAAGAATAAGTATCCTCTTCCCAGAATAGATGATCTATTTGACCAACTTCAGGGTGCTACTTATTTCTCAAAGATAGACCTCAGATCGGGTTACCACCAATTGAAGGTGAGGGAAAGTGACATCCCAAAGACAACCTTTAGGACACGGTATGGATGCTTGAGTTCTTGTCATGTCATTCGAGTTGACAAATGCACCCGCAACTTTCATGGACTTGATGAATAGGGTATTCAGATCATATCTTGATATGTTCGGGATCGTGTTCACTAATGACATTCTGGTATATTCGAAGGATAAGAAGGAGCATGCTAATCACCTTAGAGTGATTTTGCAAACACTTAAAGATTATGAGTTACATGCGAAATTCTCAAAGTGTGAGTTTTGGCTCAAGTCCATGGCTTTTTTAGGCCATGTTATTTCAGGAGACGGTATTTGGGTTGATATCCAGAAAATTGAAGCGGTCAAGAACTGGCCAAGACCAACTTCTCCAATAAAAATAAGGAGTTTCTTGGGTTTAATAAGATATTATGGCAGGGTTTTTGAAGGATTCTCCTCTCTATCAGCCCTATTGACTAGGCTGACTCAGAAGAAGGCCAAGTTTCAGTGGTCTGAGGCCTATAAAAAGCGTTTTCAGGAGTTGAAGACTAGATTGAATAAAACACCGGTGTTGACTTTGCCAAAGGGGACGGGGGACTTCATGATATATTGTGATGCATCCCGAGTAGGATTGGGTTGTGTACTTATGCAAAGAGGGAAGGTGATAGCTTACGCTTCCAGACAGCTTAAGATTCATGAGAAGAATTATCCAACTCATGATCTTGAGTTGGCAGTAGTGGTGTTCGCAATTAAAATCTAGTGTCACTACTTTTATGGAGTTCATATGGATGTATTCATTGACCATAAAAGTTTGCAGTACATGTTCAGCTAGAAAGATCTCAACTTGCGGTAGAGGAGATGGCTGGAGTTGCTCAAGGATTACGATATGAGTATTCTCTACCACCTAGGTAAGGCTAACATTGTTGTTGATGCTCTTAGCAGGATTGTCTATGGGTAGCACTGCCCGTGTAGAGGAAGGAATGAGAAAACTAGCGAAGGATGTGCATAGATTGGCTCGATTGAGAGTGCAACTTGAGGAGAACAACGAAGGTGGGGTTAATGTTTAGAATGGTTCTACTTCCTCCTTAGTGTCAGAAGTGAAGGAGAATAAAGACCAAGACCCTATCTTGTTCCAATTGAAAGAAGTAGTTCACAAGCAGAAGGTGATGGTTTTCTCCAAAGGGGGAGATAGGGTGTTGAGGTATCAAGGAAGATTGTGTGTGCTCGATGTTGACGGTGTTCGAGATAGGATCATGGCCGAAGCTCATAGATCCAGATATTATATTCGCCCCAGTTCCACCAAGAGGTACTAAGACTTGAGAGAAGTCTTTTGGTGGAATGGGATGAAGAAAGACATTGCCGAATTTATTTCTAAATGCCCCAATTGTCAATTGGTTGAGGTTGAACATCAGAGACCATGCGGGTTAGCTCAGAATTTTTAAATTCCAGAATGGAAGTGGGAGATGATCAACATAGATTTCATCATAGGCTTACCAAGATCCCGAAATCAGCATGATTCGATATGGGTGATCATTGACAGTATGACTAAATCAACCCACTTCTTGGCAGTCAAGATAACTTAAACTACTGAGGAGTATGCCCGACTGTATATTCACGAGATTGTGAGGTTGCATGGGGTTCCCTTCTCCATCATCTCAGACAAAGGGATCAATTCACCTCTCAATTCTAGAGATCCTTTCGGAAACAATTGGGCACGAACGTACATCTGAGCACAACTTTTCACCCTCAAATGAATGGACAGGCAGAGCGGACCATTCAGACTTTGGAGTATATGTTGAGAGCGTATGCCATCGACTTCAAAGGAAACTAGGATGACCATTTACCATTGATTGAGTTCGCATACAATAATAGCTACCATGCGAGCATTCAGATGGCCCCTTATGAGGCATTATACGAGAGACGATGTAGATCACCGATTGGATAGTTCGAGGTTTGTAAGGCTGAGTTGATTGGACCTGATCTGGTACACCAGTCTATGGAGAAGGTAAAAGTCACCAGAGAAAGGTTGAAGACAACCCAGAGTCATCAGAAGTCATATACGAATGTGAAAAGAAAAGATTTGGAATTTGAGGTGGATGATTTGGTGTATTTGAAGGTGTCACCTATGAATGGTGTTATGAGGTTTGGTAAGAAGGGGAAATTGAGTCCACATTATATCAGACCTGTACCAGATTGTCAGGAGAATGGGGAAGGTTGCTTATGAGCTAGACTTACCTTCCGAGCTAGATAGAGTTCACCCGGTGTTCCGTGTATCAAAGCTGAAATGGTGTTTGGGGGATCCTCCCTTAGAAATTCTCGTTGAGATTATGGGAGTGAAGGATAGCCTATCTTACGAATACATTCTATTCCAGATCCTTGACCGATAAATCCATAAGCTGAGAAATAAAGAGATAGCCTCCGTTAAAGTCCTATGGAGGAATCAATTTGTTGAGGAAGCTACGTGGGAAGCTGAGGAAGCGATGAAACTCAAATGTCCATACCTATTCATTCCAAATGATGATGACATTGGAGGTAATATCCCTATCCTTAATTCTTGATTTGATGCATTGATTCCATTCCCGAGCCTAAGATTGAGATAGGTAGGTAATAGATAGCGAGAGTTCGAGAGTTTTTGAGTGAGAAATGAGGCGAGTTCTGTGGTTACCCGTGATTTTATTCTATCCTTGCTCATCATTCGAGGACGAATGATCCCAAGGGAAGATGATGTAACATCTCGTGAAATTATCGAAATGCCCCTAGAACGTAATCGTACGCACAACGCGTCTTCCAACGCTCCGATGGGAAATTCGAGACCAAATTTGCAATCAGCATAGAAAATCGAGTCAGAAAATGATCTTGACCTAATTTAAGTGCAACTGGAGCAAAATAAAAATTTCGCGAATTTTTGTCTGGTCAATGTTTGTCCGCGTCCTTGGCGTGACGCGGACAGAATGCACACCTACGCTTATTATATTTTTCAATTTTTCAATAGGATTTGAGAATTTGCAAATAAAAGCGATAATGCACTAGTTCGCGCCCCTGGTGCGAAGCAGACCAGTGTAAATATTTTCAGACTTTTTCTTTTAATTGCGGGAAGGGCATTTTGGTCCTTCCCAACCTATTTTAATACCCTAAAACGCGTTTTTAAGGTTTATTTCATACGAAATGGTTTTAAAACCTATATTTTTCTAGGCAAAATGTAAGTTCTGAGAGGATAAGAAGAAGAGGGGTTGAGGAATTCCAAGCTTGAGTTCGATTCTTGTTGAGGGTTTGTACAATCTTCAATTCCAGGTATATAAAGGCAACCCAAAAACAAGGAAGTGTTCTTCCATATGCCCCAATGTATAGATTAAGATGTAAATTGCTAGTTGATGGGTATTGAGTAATGATTCTTGAAGAACTTCTTGAACATTATCTTTATTTGTTGAACATTATATTTAATTTATATATATTATCTCAAATTGATGACTATCATACTTGTATCTATTGATTATATGCATTATTGTATGACTCTTTACCTAAATTGCATGTTTCCCCTTGTTTAACACTGCAAGAACGAACTTAGGAGTAATGTTTAGAGTCTTGATTGTTTGAATACGATGATTGATGAAGTTTGAGTCTTGAGATGAGTGTTGTGATGGCTGAAATAGATGAAAGTGATATCCTTGAGGTTTAAATTAGTTTTAGATAAGAGTTCTGAAGGAAGAATTTATTTCTTGAGTTGATAGAATGATAGATGAGAGGAGGACCCTGCCTGAGAGGGGGGTTGGCTGTATAATCAGTCTAACCTTGATAGACTTATGAGCATATTGAATCCTGGGAGGAGTATTAGCACCGAAATGAGTAAAAATGAGCCCCACTTGCACTTATTAACTACGTGGTCAGCGTAGGAGATGATTGGACTGCAAAAGCATATGTTACCTTTATCCCGCAGAGGACTTGACCGACTTCCTTTGGGATCTCGACAGACTCGTCCTATAACCCGGCAAGGTACCGGACAGATATGGCAGCAGCATCTCTTCGTTGTATCATCACCGAGCTCATAGACAGTGGTTGTCGGCTATAGAAACTCTCAGATAAGTTTCTTTGTTGATATTAATCTAACATTGATGTGATTGTATGATGTATTGATGGATAGTGAGGTGATAGAATTCTGTCCTTTACTTTGAGTTGAGGATGAGTGATTGCTGAGCTATTGTTATTGCGAATTGTTTACTTTAGCCCGTTTAACATACAATACATTCCACGTACTAACGTTCCTTTAGTGCTGCATCGCTTTATGATGCAGATTCTGTAGATAGAGGATTTCAGCAGATCAATCGTTGAGTTTCTAAGCTCATTATTTCAGGTCGTGGTGAGTCCTCCCCTACATTCGGAGGATGATTATTTTATTAGCTTTATTTCAATATTTTTCTTTGATTGTGGTAGCCATGGCTTGTCATGGTACCTTCTTAGATGTTAGTTATAGAGGCTTATAGACATAGATAGATGATGGTTAGTGTCGAGATTATTTATTTCCTGCTTCTTTTCTATTGAGATACTTCTTCATATTATTCTATGATAGTGATTGTGACAGCCCACTGATAGTTTATTATTC
>JAABOM020059924.1:0-12325 GCA_011800125.2 Solanum clarkiae
ATATAAGTATGATTTGAAACATGTACAAACATGATTAGTAAAACAAAATAGAGTTGAACTCTATCATATGACTAAGAGCATGAAAGAAGGATAGTATGTCCTAAAAATCTAGTATCCTACCCCCCATAGGTGTGAGATGCTTCACCTGTAATGCCTTGAGTGGGATAAGGACAAACTTTTCTTATCTCCAATACTCTATATGGGAATCACTAATGAGGGATCTCCCAAACACTTTTTTAAGTATTGTGATGTAAAACACCGGATGGATAGCGACTAACTCTGGGGGTAACTCCAACTCATAGGCTATATTACCAAATCTCTTCACATTTTGATAAGGAACCAAATCTCTTCACATTTTAATAAGGACCAATATACCTGGGACTTGCTTTCCTTTCTTTCCAAACCTCATAACCATCTTTATAGGTGACACCTTAAAGTGTATGCAGTCATTCTCCTCAAACTCTAAGTCTCTTCTCCTCACATTAGTATAGGATTTGTATCGAGTTTGTACACTCTAAAATCTCTCTTAAATAAGTTTCACCTTCTTTATGGTTTGATGCACCATGTTTTGTCCAATTAATTCAGCTTCACCTATCTAGAACCACCAAATTGACAGTCTATACCTCTGCTTGTATAAAGCTTCATAGGGAGCTATCTAAATACTAGCATGAAATCCATAATTATATGCAAACTCAATGATAGGTATCATCCTAATTACATTAGAAGTCAACGACACAAGCCCTCAGCATGTCCTCCAAGGTAATGAAGCTATCTGAATACTAGCAAGAAAGCCATAATTATATGCAAACTCAATGATAGGTATCATTTTAATTGCATTTGAAATCAAGGACACAAGCCCTCAGTATGTCCTCCGGGGTCTGAATCATGTGCTCTGCTTGGCTATTTGTATGCGAGTGTAAAGCAGTACTATGATTTACCTTTGAACCCAGGTCCTTCTTGAAAATACTTTCAAAACTAGGATGTGAATTGAGTTCCTCTATTTAAGATTATAGATAATTGAACTCTATGCAACCTAACAATCTCCAAAATATATAATCTGGCATAATCCTCTACAATGTCAGTCATTTTAATTGCCAATAAGTGAGCTTATTTTTTCATCTTGTGCACAATTACCTGAATCAAGTCATGTTGTTTACAGGACCTCAAAAATCTTGTAATGAAATTCATGTTTATCATCTCCTACTTTTACTCTAAATCTCTATATTATGAGCCAACCCACAAGGTCTTTGATTTTCAATTTTAACCTATAGGTTCTAGCACTTAGAAATGAAGTTCACAATGTTTCTTTCATCCCGCTCCACTAATACTCTTCTTGCAAGTCATGGTATATCTTTGTGGAACCACGATGGATGGAGTATCTAGAGCTATGAGCTTATACCATTATCCTATATGGAACATCATCAACACTCGGGGCATGCAACCTATCTTGGTCACTTAAAACATCATTTTCCCCTTTTGAGATAAACATAACTTTCAGTCTATGCACACCATCCTTTAATTGACATAAAAAAAGATCATGGCCTTTCTTTTTCTTCACCTCCACCATAAGAGATGATGCAAGCCCATTCTTAAAAATAACTCCCAATATCCAAACAGGGCTTAGCCAAATTTATTTCTCTCTTTTGAAAAACCCTAATTTTGTCATTGTCAACCTATTGTCTTCTCCGGATGGCCATTTAGATGGTCGATCAACCCCCACCTGGTGTTGGTCAGATTGCATCTTATGCGATCTTATTGAAGCCTCCGTCTATAGAGCACAAAACTCTACCTCGTCACGTGGGAACAATCCGAAGTTGATCAGATGATCATCAACGAAAACTTGTGATATGCCGTCATTGGGAAATTTTGCTATGGATGATCAAAAATCAATGATCTGCGAAAGCTGATCCTCAATCAGTGTGAGTTGAAAGGGGATTGAAAAATTGGTTTGCTAGTGATCGACATATTCTCATTAGGGAGACGCTTCTTGAGGACTACGTCCACCTGTTATCAAAGCCTGCTTTCTACATAGATTAGCGGGGTAAATCTTACCCAATGAGAACTCAGACGTGGAACCCAATGTTTGAATCGATTGAAGAAATTACTATTGCAGTGGCATGGATCTCCCACCCAAATTTTTTGGGGAAGAGGCTTTGTTTTCATTGGTTGCTGCGGTGGGTAAACCATTGCAAGTAGATACCACCACTAAAAACCAGACACGACCTAGGTGTGCTAGTGTCAAGGTAGAAGTGGATTTATTAGCAGAATTCCCAAAGCATATCAAGGTGGGCATCAAGAAGGGGAATGATGAGGTCATGGAGAAGTGGATTAATATAAAATATTACTATGTCCCTAAGTATTGTGCCACCTGAAAGATACAGGGGCATTCAAAGGAGCAGTGCTATGTCAAACACCCAGAGCTGTATAAAAAAGCGATTGGAATAGAAGGAAAACAAGGAGGAAGGTATGAGCAGATGAACACAGGAAGGTGTGCAACAACCTAATCAACAAACAGGGGCAAACAAAGACACAAAATAAATGATACATCTACCAAACAGCAGAAACATTTACCAAACAGCCCAAGAAGAGGGGTGGTGGAAGAAACAAAAATATGGACTCTGCATGGCAGAGGAGAGTGCAAATGCAGAATAAATTTGACAATCTGGCTACATAGGAGCATGGAGAGGAACCATCCAAGAATCTCTAGGCCACTAAGGAGTCTACTCAATTCGTTACCAAGCAATGGGTGGAAGAAATATTTACCAAACAACAGAATCAGGCAAAGGTTGGTCAGACGGGTAGTCCTGTTCAAGTCCAGGGAAAACAAGGAACAACTAGTACTAAAGGTGGAAAGAATGATCATGCAGAGAGTACTAATGTAGGAGGAAAGAGGGAGGTGGTTGTTGTCCCAGACAACAGTAATGTGGATCAGTCAGTCAAAGAGAAGTCAACTGAAGTTTGTGATATGCTAAGTAATAGTGTGGATCAGAATCAATTGTAACAGTCCTAGCAGGAACCTTCAGATAGTAGTGATGAAGAGAAGTCTATAAAGGGGCGGACCTGTATGGGGACAATATTGATGGTAATTCAGAGGAAGAGAAAGGCCTAGATGCATCTCAGGCTGTCAAATCAGGGAACCTTTCTCCAAGACTGACTTCTAGTTTGAAGGACAAAAAGGGAAACACCATTTGTACCTTTACAGGTACAAATAAGGAGCAAGGGGAAGGCATCCAATAGTGATCAATGATTAGTACAACATTATTTTGGAACATAAGATCAGTTAACACTCAAAATGCCTTTGACATGATAACTGACCTTAATAGAAGAAACAAGTATGCATTTATAGCCATTATGGAATCATTTCGAGGCCCGGCATAAATTGATCAATATAAAATAACACTTGGTTTTTGATCATGCGATGCCTAATTCATCAGGAAAGATCTGGATTTTTTGGAAGGATCGTTGGATGGGAACTGTGATCATGGATTCTATTCAACAAATCACTATGAAATCTCTTGTTGGAGATCAGAGTTTATTTATCACATCAGTTTATGCTAGATGTAACGCTTTAGAAAGGCTTGAGCTGTGGAAGGAGTTGGCAGAGGTGGATGCACAAGAAGTCCCTTAGTTGGTAGGAGGTAATTTTAAGTTATTTTGCATGAAGAGGAGAAACTGGGGGGATTGCCTTTTACACAGCTGGAGGTTATGGATTTCTCTCACTGTATAAATAATTATGCTCTTGAAAAGTTTTTCTCCGGGAGTAAATATACTTGGTGGAATGGCAGAGTAGAGGAGGACTATATTTTTGAGAGATTGTATAGGGTGTTGGCTAACTCACCATTCCTAGATTTATATCCTATGACTGAGTTCCAACACCTATCTAGACAAGGCTCAGATCATGCCCCTGTTCAAGTCATGTGTAACACTGATGGAGATAACATAGTTAAACCATTCAGGTTTCTCAATTTCTGGTGTTAGTACAACACCTTCTTGGAGGTTGTAAAACAGAACTGGCAAGTGGATTTCTTATGTGAACCTTTCATGGTTCTGAATGCCAAACTGAAGAAAGTCAAGAGGGCTTTGAGGATGTGGATAAAGGAGGCTTATAGGGACATTTTCATCCAAAGAGCCACATTGGAAGATATTATCAAAGCCAAAGAGACTACTTTTGAAATAGACCTATCCCCCGGTAATAGAGTAGAGCTCAAAAGAACAGAAGAAGAACTAAAGAGGTATATAAAGTTGGGAGAGGAATTTTGGAGGCCGAAAGCAGGAATGAGATGGTCCTCCCAAAGTGACATAATCAAAATTTTGATATATTGGAATCTATTCCAAGACTAATTTCTGATGAGGAGAATGAAATTATGGTGAAATAGCCAGAGAAAAGTGAGGTCAAAGACGCAGTGTTTCAACTGGGAGGAGATAGTGTGGCTGGCCCTAATGGATTTTCAGGGCTATTCTTTTAAAGGTATTGGGACATTGTTGGTGATGATATGACATTAGCAGTCAGAGCCTTCTTCTATGGGCATGATCTACCCAGGTATGTTACTTACACCAATCTGGTCTTGATCCCTAAAAAGGAAATACCAAAAGTATTTTCAGATTTTAGACCTATTAGTCTGAGTGGTTTTCTCAATAAAATAATTTCTAGAGTGTTGCATGAAAGAATTGGGGTGGTTCTACCTAAAATCATTTCTCCTAACCAGTAAGGTTTTGTTAAGGGGAGAAATATTATAGAAATTGTCCTTCTGGCTCAGGAGATCATAAGAGGTATTAATAGGAGAAAGAAGCATGTGAATGTGGTGGTCAAATTGGATATGGCTAAGGCCTATAATAGAGTATCTTGAATCTTCCTTACAAAGGTGCTTAGGAAATTTGGTTTCTATGAGATCATTATTGATATGGTGTGGAGTCTCATCTCCAACAATTGGTATGCAGTTTTAGTGAATGGACAACCCTATGGTTTCTTTCACTCTTCTAGAGGTCTCAAACAAGGGGACCCTTTGTCACCTACCTTATTTATTATTTCTGCAGAGGTGTTATCAAGGGCTTTGAATCACCTCCATATGGATGATGACTTTATAGGCTATGGATTACCTAAGTGGAGAGAGAAGTTCTATCATCAAGATGATGAATGTGTTGAAGAGATATGGAGACACTTCCAGATAGCTTATTAGTAAGTCAAAGAGTTGTTTTTATTTGCATGAAAACACTCCATTGATTTATAGTATAAGGCTGAGGAAGTTGACAGGGATCAGGCAAGGGGAATTACCATTCACCTATCTAGGTTGCCTAGTATTCTATGTGAGGAAGAAGAATGTGTATTTTGAAATTTTCATCTGGAAAATCTCTAGGAGAATACTGAATTGGCAAAACAAATTTTTATCATTTGGAGGGAAACTTATATTGGTAAGACATGTATTGCAGTCTATGCATGTGTATCTTCTTTCAGCTATGACCCCTACCAAAACAATGATAACAAGAATGCATTAAGCTTTTGCCAAGTTTTTCTGGGGAAGCACTGGTGTTGAAAAAAGGAAGTACTGGGAACGAGGTCTTTATTTGAACTTAATAATGATATTATGGCTAAGCTTTGGTGGAATTTTAGAACAACTATTGGTACACTATGGGGTGCTTACATGGGAAATAAATACTGTAAAAAATTCCACCCTTTGCTATCCCAGGGAGTAGGAGCCTCACACACCTGGAGAAGTATACTGGTGATTAGGGAAGAGGTGGAGCCATTTATTTGGTGGCAACTAAAGGCTGGGAATGCCAACTTTTTGTTTGATAACTGGACAAGGGATGAACCTCTTTATTTTACAGAAGAGGTGGTACAAGAAGAGGAAGTTGAAGTTAGGAAATTTATTCAGAAAAAAAGTGGGAATCTCCAACTATTGCAGAACTATCATCTGAAATAGCTAAAATATTATGGCAGAGATTAATACTGAGTTGGAGGAACTGAATGATAAACCATGGTGGACAGGAAGTCCAAATGGACAATTCTCTGTCAGTGCAGCTTATCAAATTGTAAGGGGAAAGGTCAGAAGATGGGGTGGTACAAAAGACTGTGGATCAGATTTCTTCCCTACAAAATAAGCTTCTTCCTTTGGATGCTATTAAAGAGGAAAGTCCCTACTGATGATATTTTGAGATCCATGGGAGTACCCATTGTCTCAAATTGTTGGTGTTATAGAGAAGGAATGGAGGAGAATATACATCATCTTTTTCTAACTTCTTCCACCGCCCAACAGCTGTAGAAGAGCTTTATTAATTGTGCAGGATTCACCATGGAGGACACAAATGTAGGAGTCACAGTCAACAAATGGTGGAGGTTTGCTTCTAATATGAGAGGAAGGCAGGTTCTCTATGTTATCCCAACAATCCTAATTTGGGAAATTTGGAAGATAAGAAACTCAAGGAGGCACGAAAAGGAGGTGACATATAGGGTGGTATATCAAAGATGCATGACGACTATACATCAGCTAGTGAAGTCTCCATATACACAGTTTGAGAATTTGCGAAATTGCTGGATTGACTGCTATGACCTACTTCAAAGCTATAGAATAAACTTGTCCTATTCCTTGGTAAATTGGGTAAGGCCTAGCACAGGTACTTTAAAATGCAATATGGATGGGGCATGTAGGGGAAATCCAGGAGAAAGTTCTTATGGGTTCTGCTATAGGGACTTTGCTGGTAATGTTCTATATGCTAAGTCCGGGACCTTAGGAGTGACTACAAATATAGTTGCAGAAGCCACAACCATTAGAAATGCAATTAAGTTTGGTATCTCACAACAATATCAACATACAATCATTGAAACTGATTCACTTATTGTAACGTCATAAATAAGGTGTGGAAGGTACCTTGGGGAATTAGTAAGATAATTGAAGACACTTGGAAAATGACGGAGGTTTGGAGTATGAGAGTCACAGATACATATAGGGAATCCAACTATCTAGCAAACTATATGTCTAACATTACCATGGACACAAACACAACACAACACAACACAATAGTTATGGGGATTTGGGGCGTTACCAAGTGCAGCAAAAAGACTAGAAAATATGGACAAGCAATAGATACCATCATTCAGAGTCAGACGAGATAAGGGACCAACAAAAGGGGACAGGGCAAGGGCTAGTTGATGTTAGTTTTCACAAGCATATTTACATAGCATAGAATGAACATTAAAGTGCTAATTCTAACTAGCCTACACTGTAACATCCCTCGAAAAGTGATGCAACACTAACAAAAGGAAGATCTTAGAAGCAGTCGAGTTGATCGTGAAAAGCAGGCAGATTATCCATGTAGTGGCATGAGCAACCTCTTCTCCTCTTGGTTTCGCAAAGGAGAAACCATCATAAATAGTAAAGCAACAAATGAAGTACAAGTTTGGGTCGAAACTTAAAAGGATAGGTGTGTAGCGAGCTTGAGGGGTCTTAGAATCTTCGAATTCCAACCTTCTCCTTCGAGGATGACACCTGTTCATACAAATGAAGGCATATCAGTGTGTGTTTGCATGGGAAATGAGAAGTTCGAGCTGCTACCTTTGACAGCTGAGAAAGATCTCCATGTTAGATGCCTGTGTAGTTGGTTGATCACCCATAGCATAAGGAACTTGAAGCTTTTAGAGGGATTCCATGGGAACCTCATCTTGCGGCGTATTACACGGAAAGAACAACCTAGATTAGGAAACCTAGGGCTTACTAGTTATAGGATATGTTGTCGGACAGGGTCAAGGTTTTATTTTTCTTGTTGCATGCTCCTTATGAGCCCAAATGTATATTTGCTTTATTATTAATAAAATCGGGTCCATGACCCAAATTCATTAAAAGAAAAACAAGTTGAACTTTCAATTAGACTGTTCTATGCACTTCTTTTTCCAGTTCCTTCTGCTCCTCCTTAACGTGAGCAGTGCTCCCCATAGACTACTTTCTAAGAGTATCAACAACCATATTAGCTTAATCTGTGTGGTCGAGAATGCTCATGCTATAATCCTTGAGCAGCTCTTGCCATCTTCTCTGGCTCAGATTAAGTTCCTTTTTATTGAACACATATTGCAAGCTCTTTTGGTTTGTAAAGACATCCACATGCACTTAAGATAAATAAAGGCACAAGATCTATAATGCAAGCAACATGCCTTCCAACCCAAAATCATGATTGGAATTTTCTCTTGTGAACGTTAAGCTATCTAGAAGTTTTTGCTATCACATTTCCGTTCTACATCATCACACAACCCAATACAACTCAAGACACATCACAAAAACCCATGTCATGTCATGCAGGGTCAACTAGAGTGGTGGTTAGTCTAGTTTTCAATTCCTAAAATCTCCTCTCACAGTCATCAGACAATTAGAACTTTTCCTTCTTCTAAGTCAGCTTGGTCAATGGTGATAATGTAGATGAGAACCCCTCTACAAATCTCCAATAATAGCTGGCCAAACACAAGAAGCTTCTTATTTCCATCAGAGATATGGGTTTGGTCCAATTCTTCACCACCACAATCTTTTGGGTATCAACTCAAATACCATCTCTTGATATAATGTGGCCTAAGAAAGCTACTTATGCCATCCAGAATTCACATTTTGAGAATTTCGCGTAAAACTCTCTGTCCCTAAGATTTTGAAGATCACTCCTTAGATGATTGACATGTTTCTCTTCACATGTAGAGTAGACCAAGATAGTGTCTACAGACACAATTACAAACATAGCTAGATATGGTTTGAAAACTTAGTTCATGAGATCCATAAAGGTTGCATGTGGGTTCACCAAATTAAAAGAAATGACCATAAACTCAAAATGTCCTTAATTAGTCAAAAAGGCTATATTTGAAATATCACATTCTCTCACCTTTAACTGATGGTATCCAGACCTCAAATCTCTTTGAGAAACAAGTGGCACCCTGAAATTGGTCAAGTATATCATCTATCCTTGGGATAGGATATTTGTTTTTTATGATGTCTTTATTCAGTTTCCTATGACAAATGCACATTCTAAAGGACACAAATTTTTTTCATGCGAAGAGGACTAAAGCATCCAAAGGCGAGACACTCAGCCTAATGAAACCTTTATCTAACAAATCCTTTAGCTACTCTTTCAACTCCTTAAGATCAGCAAAGGCCATTCTATATGGAGGGAGGGAAATAGGTTATGTTTTAAGAAGAATATTTATTTCAAAGTTGATCTCTCTATTGCAAGGGATTCCGAGCAGATCATTAGGAAATACATTAGGAATCTCATCGAAAATAGGGACTTACCCAAAAGATGGAGACTCTGCACCGTCATCTTTAACTTGCATGAAAGGATAAATACACCCCATAGAGATTAACTATTTGGCCCTAAGTTAGGAGATAAATTTACCTTTAGGCACTACAAGAATTCCTTTCCACTCTATAGCAGGCTTATTTAGAAATTCAATTTTGACGGTTCAAATCCTACAATCGATAGAGGAATACCAGCTGTGAAGTCAATCCAAGACATGAATCACATCAAAATTGATCTTCTCTAACTCAACTAGGTTTGCAAATATATCTCTATGTTAAATGGACACAGTGAAGTCTCTATAGACCCTTATAGTTATGATGGACTCACAAATAGGAGTACAAACACTAAAGGGCTTAAGAAGATACTAAGGAAGGATCTTAAATTTACTAGCCATGTAAAGGTTCACAAATGATAAGGTGGTACTCTAATCAAGTAAGGCATACACATTATGAGAAAAGACGCAAAGCATACCAGTGATAACATGTGGTGAACTCTCCTGATCCATGCGATTGGCCATGGGATACAAGCAGTTTGTGTCATCTCCTGTACGTGAAGTAGTACCTCTATGATTACCTCAAGTTGGTGGTACTGGCAAAAATGATAAGGCCTTGCTATCCCCTTATTCTGCCTCTTTATTGAACACACTCTCCATATGTACTCCATTTGCCAACAGTTTTAGCACCCATTGGATCCCTCTTTTTAGTCTCCCAAATGCAAATTAGTTTCCACATGGTGGCTTCTCCTTTGTATCTTATGCCATACTTCCCTGAGGTTGGCCCCCTAAGATCGAGAATTTTGATATCTCTATGTGGAGTTAGTGCACTTGCTGAGGATGATGGATTACTCAAAGACCTCTTGTTGAAGAATTACCTATCCCCCTTATTCTTCTTATGCTGGTTAGGATCATGCCTTACTGATTTGGCCTTCTTACTCATATGATCCTCCCTATCTTTCCTCTTATACTTCTTAATGTGTTGTGCATATATTATATGTCTAGATATGTCCATATCTGAAATTAATCAATAATGATAACTTACACCCCTCGTTCACATACTTTCCTAAGACAGAGACAAACTTCCTCATCTTAGGTCTCATGTCTGGGACCATTTATGGAGCATACCTAGACAACTAGATGAACTCGAGCCCATATTCATTGACATTCATCCCCTCTTGTTTCAAGTTCAAAGGTCCGTCATCCTTTGCTTCCCTTAACTCTTTGGGAAAGAAATGATCAAGGGAAATATTCTTGAATTCATTCCACACCGCAAGCTCAATATTCTCACCTCATCTCTTCTCTAATTTGTTTGAACCAGACATTTGTTACATCCTTCAACTGGTAAGAAGAAAGCTTGACACCCTCAATCTCGTTTGCATGATTGGGTCTCAACACTTTTCACATTTCATTTACGAAATTGTGGGGTAACTCTTCAACCTTGGACCCAGTAAAGACTAGTGTGTTCATCCTTAGAAAATCTCTAAGCCTTGCTGCAACAATCAGCTCTTGAGAGCTAGGAGCTAGTGAGCTTTGATGACTACTTTGGCAGCCATAAACTTGGTGAGCATGGAAATGGCTCCTTCGAAATTAGAATCTAAAATAGGGGTAGGTTGAACAAATAGGCATTTGTGGAGGGCCAATAGTTCTAGCAGATCGACCCTAGTCACCCATTCTTATCTGATGAGGTATCTCTGGTGGCATATTCTCAGTGTTAGATGATGAAGCATCCCTTTAGGTGGTACTACACACAGGAGGGATGTCTGAAATTGGTAACACACAAGATAGGTACATTAATAGAGTTAAACTCTATCACATGAACTTAGAGCACAAGAAATCAGACAATTCTTAATATCCAGTAGCTTTTTGATTATTAGTGTGGGGCACAACACACCCATAAGCAAGACTCTACTAGACATGGCTTCATAGATGCCCTAAGACTCTTGAACTCTTTGCTCTGATACTAAGTTTTGTCATGCCTCAAGAGGGTATCCTAGGCATGGTCGACACTTAGAAACCATTATTGATCCCTAAACGAACCATGCAGTCTGACCATATGTCCAATCAATAGAGGAAGACTCAGTTAAATAAGCAAAGGACTTTCTAGTGGAAGATCACTAAATGATTTAGTAGAACAAGTGTCGAAACCGACAATCCAACTCAATTCAATATTATAAGAATAGTTTGAAAGAATGGCTTTAAGAAATAAAACATCAACTATATACAATTAGTGTCGATGAAACCTCTACCTCTAACATCTAGATGGGACCTATGACAGGTTTACAACAACCTCAAGAAAACAAGTAGTCTAGAAATAATAAGTGGCATAATTAAAATGTTTTTTGAAGCAAGCAGGTCTAACCACAAACTCTGAAATAGGATGGATCTCAATAAAGCATGTGTTGATGATCTTTAGCACCTGTATATTCATCTTGAAATGATGCTCCGCCAAAAGGGTGTAAATACATGAAATGTATGGTATGTAAAATAGAAGGATAAATAACAAACTCAAAATATACCCAACTCCAATAACTCAACTCAGAATGACAATCGAAACTTAATAAAGAAAGACAAGATCAAGTATTTATAATTTGGGAATGATTCAATCATATACAAGTCAATTCAATCATATTAGTACTATTATATCCTATTGGGAGTTTCTCCAACCGACAACTATCACCTATAAGCTGATGATGATACAATGAAGCGATGTCATTGCCACACCCGTCTAATACTTTTCCAAGATAAGGGATGATCAACCTCATTAGATACACTATAAAAAAAATAAGTCCTCTTTCGAGACAAACGGAGAATATCTGATTTTACGGTTCAATCCTCTCTTACGTTTGCTACATAGTTTAGTAAATTTGAATGATTATATACTCTCACCCAATTTAGTGCTCAACACTCCTCCCAAGACTCTATATTCTCATAAAACTCCAATCAATTCTTTTAATTAAGTCATTTAATTACTCTTATTGCATTCTCTTTAATTCGACAATACTCTTACCACAAAACTCCTCAACAAATCATAAGATCAATTCATACACATTTGTAAGGAACCAA
>JAABOM020059925.1:0-12324 GCA_011800125.2 Solanum clarkiae
CACCTTAATGGCCTGATCCTTTTGAGGGACTGCTGCAAGTTTTGGTGATGAACCCTTTTCATCGTCGATTCAACTCGAATTCTTGTCATAACCAATATCTTATCAAAATCATATCATAATACATAATTGGGCTTAACCCACTTCATAATTTCAAAAATAATACAAAGTCATGAATGTGAATGTCATGAATGTTGTGAAGATTTTCATGAATGATGTGAAGATAGCATTGGTAATCAAGATTCAATCTAAAATCAATAATAAAATATGAAATTCAAGTGAAAACATAATTAAATCCACATTTACAATCATAATAAAATCACCCATGGATAAACAAGTCTTAAAAAGGAACATGCGTATTCATAATTACATAAACTCGATGTAAATCATCATAATAGGGTTTAAGGTAACTTAAAATCATCAAATATGTACAGCTCATACATCAATTTAATTTAATAAATCCAAACAATGAAAACTTATACTCACAGAGAGCTTCAATTCATGAAATTTGATTGAAAAAATTTGGGTCTCCTTGATTGGAAGGAATCAAGGATCAAACCCACATATCTTAGCTAAGGAAAGAATTCCAAGAAGAAATTTAAAGACGATTAGGTCTTACCTTGATCCCCAAGCTTGATTGGAACTATAGTTCTTGAGAGAAGTTTGAGAGGATTTTCAAATTGAGAGGAATGAATTTGATAATTAGGAACAGGGTTTAGGTTCTTTGGAAGTGTTAAAATAGCATCAAAAGTCCCAAAAAGTCATTAGAATAAATTAAATTTGCGAAAACGCTATTAATAAAATGAGTAAAAAAATTGTAAATCACCACTTCAAGGAAGGGTTCACGGCATATGTAGCATTACACGGTTTGTGAACTTGCCTGTGAACCTACATTTAGCAAAAATTCTGAAAGTTGCAACTTGATTTCAACACTTAGAAAAATAGGCAAAGTTCACCTATATAGAGGGCACCACAGGCTGTGTGGAGTCACACGGTCCGTGTGACTTCCTGTGCCCCCTCACTTAAAGAAAATTTTGATGGAAAGGGATCCCCACAGTAGGCCATGGCCAGTGGCATGCCACATGACTAGTGAGCCTAGTCGTACCCCATACGTAGTCCCAAATTGTTGTTGGTTCAAGCTCAAGGTCTTGCACACGGGTCGTACAAACATACAAAACGTGATTCCACACTTAAAAATACTTTTGTGAAGAAATTTTATGATGGAACATCCACATGGTTCGTGGGAAGCCATGACTCGTATGGATGCCCGCGTGGCTTGCCTTAGAGAAATGATGACAACACAGCATAGGAGGGCTTTACGAAAATGGGCATAATTTCTTCATGAGAACACCAAATGAGGTGAAACTAAGTGCGTTGGAAAGCTGAGTGAAAGGGATTTAATTTGATAGGTCATGGTCACCCAATTTTTTTATGCTAAGAGATATGACTCTTTGAAGTTGACCCTTCTATTGGTACTTGTGAAAAACTTAGCCGATAGAATTCCTTTGAACTTGGCTTGATGTAGGAGACTCATGATGGCCTTAAAAAACATGAATAAGCTTGAAATAAGGGCTTGAAAATAAACATAGATGGATGTTGGAGGTTCCATAGGAAACCCCCCATTAGAGTTCGAAAAGCATTTGAGCTAGTGAATGAGAAACTAAGTGTTTAGAATAAGACGAATAGTAATGAAGGAGTTTAAAATGATTTGAGGGTCCCATATAGGGGTCACATAGCCCATGGAGGCTTCCATAAGTTGTCACCTTTTCCCAAAACCTTCCGGAACCAAATTTCAAGTGTCACTAAAGCCATACAAAATATACGTCCTTATATTAAATTTAGGTTTTCATTCTTGAAATGGATAAAAGAAAGGGAAAAAAACCAACATAGAAATAAAGTATAGACAATATCTTCCACTAAATTCCATAACTAAATGCATCATGTTTTTGTATACATTTATTTTTGTCCAAGGACACTAGAAAATAAAATGCCAGAAACAAACAAATAGAAGACAGGATGACCATACCAATAAAGGCCATTATTCAAGCGGCAGACTCCTTCGCGGGATATAAGTTTCCATGACTTGGATGGCAAAACCAATCTTAAGGTTGTCATATCTAGGCTCTACTTTTTCATCTTCGATTCACTTAATAAATAAATTCATGAATGGACTACTTATCCAAATAATGCATGAAGACTTGTTCCGTAAAAATTCAATTAAAATTTTATTTTAACATAATCCAAAAATACGTTTTTCTAAAATCATTTGCAGTAAAAGAAGAAACGAAAATATCACTAGTTGAAACTTAAAAATTTTCATCCAATATCATAATAAAATCACCAGACGTAGATATCATATATAAGAATGGTAAGAACACTAACCTTTGCTTCATTGTATCGACTTAATTGAAGAACTTGGTATTCTAAACCTTGAAGTTTGTTTTTATTGTATTTTATTTCTTACATGGAGAGAAAGAGAAAAACAACATAACCTTCTGATTTAGAGGCCATTCATAAAGAAGTCTAAAGACACCTTTTTAGGTTAAGAATACCTTTTCAATAAGTCTCAATCAGACATATGAAAAAGTTTATAAGTTTCTACTTATTTAAATTGACCCCTATATAAATACATGTCACGACTCAAGCCTAGGGCCCAGATGTGACATGGCGAATAAGGAACCTATAGGGACCCCAAACAAGCCTCAGAAGCATATTTAGCATATCCTTCTTTGCAGAAGCATAAATAAACAACAAGTAAAAAATAATTCTAGGGAAAACGAGACTTTGGACTCAAGTTATGTTATAGGGAAAAGGGTTACATGAACATATAGCAAATAATGTTTAAGGGGAGGGTAAGTATGACTCGCAGTATGGGGGTATTGGGGACTTAGGATTTCCGTATCATCAACAACCATATAAAACAAGAATAAGAAGGGGATAAAGACTAAGAGAAGTCTCTGATAATACATAGACATAATAAGAGTCAAGGTTATAACATACATATCCATATCCAATAACACCTCTACTACGAATAAAATGGGGGCCAAAGACATCTCCCGAGCTCACTCTCCAAAACACAATATCCATAAATAAACAAGTCTTAAATAAGAATAAAAGTAAATGTCTATTGTCTTCGATGTGGAGGACTCACCAAAAGTGATCTTCAACTGAATTGTCTAGCCACGTGAAGGAAGGAAGATGAATAGGAGCTCTGGTCCCTATATGGTTAGATCATGTAGGTAAAAAGTATGCATTAGTACTTGGAATACACTAAGTATGCAGGATGCAATGCAATGAAGAATTAAACAATATGCAAAATCATAATCAATGAATTTAAGCTCAATATGTCATCAATGTTCGACTCCTTAGTCAAAATATGCATGAAGAATCATCAAATCACGTAACATATCGTACTTAAATGTGAAGGTACCATAACCAACAAGTAAGACCAAGCGAGCTGCTACTTGAAATTTCGATGTTCACTCCATATCATACTAGGAGTGGTACACTTTGCCAAGGTAAACCAAACACTCACCTTACGGGAACTTCCCCATTTTGTAAAGTACTTCATAAACACCTTACAAGAGCACCACTAAAACGACCCCAAAAATGCCCGAAAATGTGTCTTAAAAATGCCCATAATCGTAATTTTTATATATCTCAAACTACATGCGTGATATTGAAAATGTGACTTCATATTCTTGTTCAGGGGAAAAATTGAATGAAAAATGGGTATAGCCCAAATTTTAGAGGACTCGTAGCAAAAAATGAATTCGGCAAAATTTTAAATTCATGTGGCAATCGCATCGCGGAGCAGTGTATTTTGTTGCCAGTTTTCTTATTTTGGTCTAAGGCTTTGGCGTCCTAGGACTAAGCCTTTTTATGTGTAAAAACACGTATACTTAGTCATTTTTCAACCCCATATCATTCAAGACATTCCCCAAAACCTTCTCTAATACTTAGACAAATATTTCACCCAAATTCAAGTGTCCCAATCTCATTTTTGATCTCAAATATTTCATTCAAGCTTCAAGTTCTCATTCAAATCTTCATCAAGGAAATTTCCAAGTTTGAGGTATGTGGGTTTCAACCATTGGGTCACTCATGGTTCCCAACCTTCCTTTTTATATAAAATGCATGTTTTCAAGTTGATTTACTTATGGGTATTACTTGTTATGGATTATGACTACAAACTACATTGGCATTTTGTGGAATATTGTTTAACTATGTATGTTTTGAGCTATAAATCTAAGATTTATTATGAGATTTGATAAGGGGTATTAATATATCTTGTTAGAAGATGTTACCAAGTGCTGGTGGATGGATTTACATTGATTTTTCTTACATGTTTTCACTCTTAAATTGCATGATTTTGTACTATCATTTCACACCCGCCAGGTGTTTGATAAAATGTCTTTTAAGGATTCTTAAAGTTTTGATGATCTATTGGTTGATTTATGTGTCAAGTGACTTATCCATGAAAATATTGATGATGTTGTAAAGCCAGATTAAGCCCTTTTCTTAGAGATTTTACCTCTTGTGAGCCTATGATAATGATGTTATCTCGAGGGTAATGATTGATGATGATCTAATCTTATTTTGAAGTTAGGCTCACCATTAGAGGTCAAAGATGTTTTAGAGCTACTCCTGTTATATTTCTATGTTATTTCCACTATTTTTAATGTTTATTCATTGTTCAAGAAGCCCATAGCTCCTTTTCTGTATGAATTTCCACCTTATGTTTCTGTTTACTACCTATGAATGTATGAGTGCTTAGATGGCTTGGATGAGGTGCCTCTGGGTATCTCATTCACCGTGTGAAGAGTACACCCTTAGCTTGGGTCGTTACAAACTTGATATCAGACATGAGGCTTTAAATATTCCTTGAATATTGATGCATACCTCGTACCATGGAGTTCCATTTAAGGCCGTGAAGTGCGCCACTATCTTGAATGAGAGGCTATGAGATGGTTTAGGAAAGTCTTCCCTTCATTCTTATTCAATGTCATTCCTTAGAGTTGAGTGAGGTTTTTCGCTTACTAACGATGGACTTTTGTTTCTTTCTCAATTATGTTGCCCCGAAGAGCTCCCCATCAATAAGGCACTCTAGACCAACAAGTCTCTCCACTCCAACGGTACAAGGGAGTGCCCAATGTGGAGTTTAGAGTTACTTTCATGGTGTTGGCTCAAGTGTTGGCTAACCAAGCTAACAGGGAGACAGTTGTGCCTCCCTAAGTGCCTACCGCAATAGCTAGAGGGCGTGACTTCATGCGAATGAACCCTTTGGAATTTCATGGATCAAAGGCGGATAAGGACCTTGTGGAGTTTATAGAAGAAGCCTACCGGGTTATGGATGTGATGGATATGTCGTCAGAGTACAAAGTTGAGTTGGTTTCTTACCCGATTAAGTGAGTTGCCATGATTTGGTACAAGCAGTGGGCCAATAAAAGAGGTTAAGAAGTGAATCCCATTGGTTTTAAGGAATTGACGTTTGCCTTACTAGACCGGTTCTTCTGCATTGAGCTTCGGGAGATGAAGTTCCAAGAATTCATCAACTTGAAGTAGGGGTATGAGTGTGAAGGAATATGCCCTCACATTTACCAAATTGTCCAAGTATGATCCATTATTGGTCGCGGATCCATAGGCTAGCATAAGAAAATTCATTTTGGGTGTCTCTGAGTTAGTATCCAAAGAATGCAATGCAACAATATTGGTCAAGAAGATGGATATTTCTCGCCTAATGACGTATGCTAAACAAATTGAAGAGGAGAAGATTCGAGAAAGGGGAAGAGAGTCCAAGCGGGCTTGCATGAATGGTGGGATCTAATCTCAGCAAATGAGTATTGGATACGAATCTCAAGGTGGCCCAAGTCAAGCATCCACCAACACTTCTCCTCCTAGGAAGGACAAAGGGGTTGCCTTAAAATCTAAACCCCAACTGTGGAAGACCCTATAAAGAGGAATGCTTAGCAGGTCCAATGCATGCTTCACTTATGGAAAGGCCAATCACCATACCAAGGACTGTAGGAGTGAAGGCACAAGGCCTCAAGGCCAGAGGTGTCAAGCTCATGGTTTCCTAAGGGCCAACCGGTACTATGCCCTTCACTATCTCAAAGAGGTTGAGGAAGCCCCAGATGTTGTCACTAGTATGTTTCAAGTTTATGATTAAAATGCATATGCACTTTTAGATCCGAGAGCAAACTTGTCTTTTGTGACTCGATTATTTGAATATATGTTTCATGCATGTCTTAAAGTCCTCCACGGGCCTTATGAGGTGACCCCGTGGGCGAGTCTATCATAACCTAAAGAATCTATAGAGATTGTCCTATTTCTATTCTACATAAATTAATTCCATGTGATTTAATTGAGCTCTCCATGGTAGACTTTGATGTAATTTTTGGGAGGGATTGGTTGCACGTTTCTTATGTCTCCATTGATTGTAGAACTTGTAGGGTCAAATTCTAATTTCCTAATGTGCTAGTTATTGAATGAGAGGGTAGTAACTCTTCATGTAAAGTTCGGTTCATTTCATTGTTAAGGACCATAAGATGACTTCCAACAAGTGTATCTACCACTTGGTGAGGGTCAAAGATATTTTTACTAAAGTTCCTTCTCTTAAGTTAGTTCTTGTTGTAAGCGAATTCCCTTATGTCTTCCCAGATTAATTATCGTGTTTCACTCCCCGAAGGGTGACAGACTTTGGTATAGATCTTTTATCTAATACTCATCCTATCTCCTATAGTATTGAAGGAGTTGAATGAACAATTGATGGATTTGTTAGAGAAGGGTTTCATCCTACCTAGTCGGTCTCCATGGGGTGCCCCGGTGCTTTTCGTAAGAAAGAAGTATGGGTCACTCTGCATATGCATTGATTAAGGATAGGTTAATAAGGTCACCATCAAGAATAAGTATCCTCTCCCAAGAATAGATGATTTGTTTGATCAACTACAAGGAGCCACTCATTTCTCCATGATTCACTATAGATCTAGTTATCACCAATTGAGGGTGAAAGAAAATATCATCCTTAAGATGGTTTTCCATACTAGGTATGTTCATTTTGAATTTGCACTGACGCCATTTGGCCTCACTATTGCACTGACAATATTTGTGGACCTCATGAACAGAGAGTTCAAGCCTTATCTCGACATGTTCGTTGTAGTGTTTATTGATGACATTCTGATCTATTCACAAGGTGAGCAAGAGCTCATGGATCACGTGAGGGTAGTATTGCAGACCTTAAGGGAACAAAAGCTCTATGCTAAGTTTGACAAGTTTGATTTTTGTCTAGATGAGGTTGCCTCCCTTGGGCATGTGGTCTCTGGAGAGGGTATAAAACATGATCCTAAAAGATAGAAGCATCAAGAAACTGGCCAAGTCCATCAACTCCCACTGACATAAGGAGTGTCTTGGTTATAGCCAGTTACTATAGACGGCTTGTGCAAGACTTTTCCAAAATTTCATATCCACTCACCAAGCTAACTCAAAAGAAGGCTAAATTCGTGTCGACGAGTGAATGTGAAAAGAGTTTCCAGACCTTGAAGGATTGGTTGACTTCAGCTTCCATACTAACATTGCCAGTGGAAATTGATGGTTTTGTCATGTATTATGATGCATCTAGGATCAGGTTGGGTTGCAGGCTAATGCAAAATGGTAAGGTGACAGTTCAAAGTACATGAGAAGAATTACTTAATGCAAAACCTTGAATTCATGGCGATAGTGTTTGCCTTAATGATCTGGTAGCACTGTTTGTATGGAGTCCATATGGACATTTTTATCGACCACAAAAGTCCCCAACATGTGTTCACCCCAAAAGATCTCAACTTAGGCAATGGAGATGGTTAGAGCTACTGAAGGATTATGATTTGAGTGTGAAGTACCACCCTGGAAAAGCCATTATGGTAGCTAATGCCCTTAGTTGAATTTCTATGGGTAGTGTGTCCTATATAGAAGATGGTGGAAAAAGCAAGTTGGCTGATGTGCCATCAAAATACAACACTTTTGATGCTTAAAACTTGGAATTTTGTGTGTTCTCAAAGCGATGTTAGTAGGTTTAATGTGCTTTTTTGATTGTTTGTCAGGATTACAGGATTTAGCAAGATTTTGGGCTATGTGTTCAATTGTTGCAATTTTTGCTTATGTATGAGGCACTTTATAGTCTATGGAAGTTTCCACGAGCAGTAGAGTGGGTTCATAGTGAGATCCAATGAAGGGCTGATTTTTTGAAGTTACATCTTCAAACTGTAAAACGAGTTGTGGAAAGTTGTAAGAGTCGTAAATGAGGTTTCGTACCCTGAGGATCAAAAGTTAGGATTTTTGAAAAATAATCAAATGAAACCTATATAGGCCATAAGTGTTAATACAGCCTGTAGAATGGTCTCTTAGAAGGTGTCCAAATTTTAAAGAATGAAGTTCACGAAGCGCCGATGCGGGCCGTAATACTTTATACGACCCTACATTACCTACTGAATCCAGTTTTCTTATTTTGTTTTGGACTTGTATTCAAGCACCATAAATAGAATTTTTAGGTTATTTTCAATAGAACACGAAGGAGAATGACCAAAAACCTTGAGAGAAGTGCTTAGAAACACTTGGAACACAACTTTGTAATTTTGATCAATACTTTGTGATTCTTGACTTTGTGATTCTTGTGAAGAGTTTGGAATTTCTTGTTTTTAGATTCATCTTTGTAAGTACTTAATTATGTTATTTTATATCATGATTCTTACATCTACAATGATTATGCATAGCTAAATCCACAACTAGGATTATGGGAACCATGAAGAACTAGGAAGGTAAAACTAAAGATTTCATAATTCTTGGAAAGTGTGCTTGCATGTATTAATTAATCCTCTTCATTTTGATTACCTTTTAATAATAGCAAACATTAGAGCTTGCCTGGTTGTTATTGACTCGATCAAGGTAGTAATAAATGGGAAAAGAGATTAATTAAAGGAGTCGATTGATTTCTTCTTATCTAACCAACCAGACTGGATCAAGGGGAGGCGTACTGGGACAATAGGTAAGGGTTAGTAATGTCATACTGCGAGGATGGATCAAATCACGTAGTTAAATTTACCTCTCACCTGGATCAAAGGGTTTGTTAAACTTAACTTACCAGTCCACATGCAACATACTAAAACAAATTACAATTATCTAGTAATACAAAATTAGGAAATCATGGGGAACACAATGCCCCAGTTACTTTTCGCACTGATTTGACAAACTTATTCTAGTTTAGGTTCACTTTCTGCAAAATTACAACCCCCCTATTGAGAGAGAAGTAGGTTAATTAACCCGAATTGCTTTAAATTACTCTAAGTCTACCATATTCCCTGTGGGATTTGACCCTAACCTAGGTTAGGTTATATATCTTGACAATGATTGCTTTAGCCTTTAAAAAGGTGGTGTATCTTGGGTGACATCAAGAGTTTAGCATTATTGCCGGATAATACGGCTAGATTGGTTTAATTTTAGTAATTCGGGAATTCATCCTTATTTCCTTCATTTTACATTTTGTTATTTTTGTTTTGTTTCAGCGTGTAAGTGTAGTGTATGCAAAACACTCAAAGTCAAGTCAAAGATCCCTAGATCCAAAAGATGTTGAGAAGAACGGTCCAGAACAATACAAGCAATGCTGCAAATGATGCTGTGAATGTGGCATTGAAGTAGAAAAATAATGATAATAACCCATCTCCGCTAGAGGATATTAATGCACTACCACAGGATCTTAAATCCATGGATCATACATGGAATCAATACCGGCTTGATCCTATGGTGATGAATGTCACTAGAGCTATTGTGTGACTGCCATTACCAGATGAAACAAAGTTCATTGTTTCGAGTGGGTTACTATAAATGTTGTAGAATTTCAAGTTGTTCGCGGGATTACCATTAGAGGTTATGTATAACTATCTACATAATGTTGTTTTCATTTGTAAGAGTATGATGGGAAGTTAGAATCTCTCTATAGATGCAATTGGGCTTCATGTCTTCCCATTGTCTCTAATAGGTGATGCAATGCTTTGGTTATCCAAGATCCCAAACAGTTCGATTACCAGCTAGACTGAACTATAGAAGGACTTTTTGGAGTGGTTCTTTCTGAAGTCAAAGAAGCTGAAGTTGAAGGACCAGATCAATGACTTTGAGTAATTGCCTTGTGATTCAATTAGGACCACGTGGGAGACGTTCACAAAGTGCCTGAGGAATGTCCCTGACCACAAGACCATTGATGCCTCCTTAGTGGAGATCGTTCATCGAGCCTTGGATAAGAATAGTCAAGTTATTGCAGACACCCTCATAGAAGGCTCGTTTCTAGATAGTCTATTTCTAGTGATTGTCGAAGGTTGGAAAAAGTGGTTAAGACAAATCATGCAGGGGGATGAGAGATAAGTGAATAGCAAAAAGCTCATTCACAATCAGTACTAGTTTGGCGCAAGCAAAGATAAATAAGGATTTGATGTAAAAGCTTGCTCGGATCAGTGTAATGTGGTATTATTGATGTAGCAGAGCCAAGAACATTTGAATGCAATAGCTCATCAACACTCACAAGCTCCCATGTACAAGGAGCCTTACCACGAGGAGGACACTTGCTTTGCCTAATTAAATGGCGGTTTTTTGGACCAATGCCTAAGGATCCAATCAGGACTATTGATGCCAAGGCCAACATATGCCACCACATAATCGAGATTTGTGTGTTGGTAACTTGAGAAGATGTTTGATCGGCTGTTGAAGAAGGCTGATGCTCAGGATAAGACCTTAAAGGGGATGCAATCTGACATCCCTAGTATTAATCAAAAAAATCAAGTCTCATTATGCTGTTATCAAGCAAATGGAACAACAATTCAGTCAGATAATGACTCAATTAAACCAGCACCATATGCGTATATTGCCTAGTAATATAATTCAGAATCCAAAAAATCAGGGGCAGTGTATGGCAGTGACTATTCATGGTGGCAAATAGACCATTGACTCTTTAATGCTGGTTGACGATGATGATGTTCGGGAGGAGATAGTTGAGATAAAAGATACAGAGATCAGAGATGTTTGTGTAAAGGATGGGGTGAGTGATACTGCAGTGACGCCACAAGAATTGAAACCCATTCCTAGACCTCCCCCTCCCTTACCTCAAGGAATCCAAAGAAGGATGAGGAAGGTAAATTCCAGCACTTTATCTTAAGGTAGATAAATTTATATTCCCTACAAAATTTGTGATCAATGATTACGAATTCAACTTCAAAGTCCCAATCATCATTAGAAGGGTCTTCCTAGTCACTTGGCAAGCACTAGTGGATATGGAATCCGGCTAACTCATATTTTCATTGAATGAAGAAGAAGTTGTCTTCAACATTTGTCAGTCAATAAAGAGGCTTAATGACTTAAAGATGGAAGTTTGGGCACTTGGAGAAGTCTAAGAAACCAAGTTGTCCAAGTCGTGCCGCAACAACAAATTAGGCACTACTTTGGAGGCAATCCAAGATATTTAATGTAGTAGTAGTAGTTTTTTTAATTTTAGCTTTTGGATTTCTAGGTAGTTTAATTTTAGCATTTTGATTGTAATTTTTGGACTTTGGACTGGTGGCATATAGGGTAATAATGTGTATTACGAAGAATGTGCAGGTGCAAGACCAAGTTAGCAATCTTTGGCTAAATAAGAAACAAGAAGTGCTTCTATGACTGGTTTTAAGGGACGTCGTTCACACCACGACTTGCAAACTGACTCATAGAACACTTCTGGTGAGCAAAAATAATGTGTACTCCATTCCATGAGCAAACTTTACGGCTCATAGAAAAACTTATGTGCCATGAATGGGGCTTATAGACCCCAGGTAAGTTCTTTAAATTTGTCTAAGTGTTGGGGCCTTCTACGATACATTCTACAAGGTGTATATCTATGTACGGCCTGTAGATGAATCCGTGAAGCCAATGTACCTGATTAGGGCTTTGATACTCTCTGGGACCAGATTATAAGTATCATAGAAAACTCTATGGTTCGTAATCGAGGTCTCGTAGAGCCTGGGCCCAATTTTCACCTGGCCCAGTCAATGTATAAAGAGGGGTAAAATAATATTATCACTTATTATCACAAAAATTTCAAAAAATACCCCAACACCTCCTCTAAATCTCCTACTTCGACCACCTTCCGACCCCCATCAAAGTTTTCCGACATCACGTCGGCACCCTGGTATTTCACCCCTTTTAGATTCCTCTTTTTATTTTTCATCCTTGTGACCTAGTTTTGGCGATTTCTTAACTGCAGGGTCCCAAATGAATTGGCTTATTCGAAAAAGGCCTTGTTCTTTGGAAGATCTATCTCGTGTCTGGTACTGC
>JAABOM020059926.1:0-12323 GCA_011800125.2 Solanum clarkiae
TTTTGATTCTTGACAGCTTATCAGTGAATAAAAACGACAACAACAAACTCCCAACCAATGTACAGTACCATATGTGCATATTTCTTGATCGAAACTTGACAGGGAGATCCAAACTAAAGAGCCAACAGCCTTAATGCCTCTATTGGGGAAGTTACAGCTTGAATTTGGGAAGCAAGATATCATTTCAATGCTAGTTTTGGTCCTAAGCATCTTATAATAGACAAAATGATTACAACAACATTTTTCCTGCTCACAGTAACTTAAAACAAGTTCTTAAGCCAACTTAATCATGCAGTCAAAGTAGAGACCTTAAAAATAAAGAAAATGCACAATGGACCAAGCATGATCAGTTTATTTTTTGGACTGCATATAATGATATTCAAGTAATCAAACAAGCCACACTTAACTGTTAAATGTTCAGGAAAACTATTAGGAAGATAAGTGAATGACTTCTGAATGACCAAACTAACTAAAAACAAAAACTATGAATTATGAGTAGACGCAGAGTTTAACAACTGAAACAGGAAGAATTTCACATAATATAACTATGAACTGAAAAATCTTGAAAATGAAAGCAAAATAAAGACAATAAATATTCAATTGATAATATGAGTAAGCCTTGGGATTTAGACACTTATAAGCTGAATGAACAATCAACAACTTAAGGTTTTGAGTTGTCAATGAGACTAATAATTGTTAAGAAAGAAAATGAGTCCCAACAGTGAGCTGTGTCATCTATCCTTAGCAAATGAAAAAGGAAAGGTTGGAACAATATCAAGACAGAGATGCATATAGTGACACATATGAACTCTACAATACATATAAGTAAATTAAACTCGCGTCAATAAACTGGATGTTAAAATATGAAATTGTGGGTAAATGAGGGAATTAAAATCATCACAATAACTTGAATCAAAACAGAAAACAGCATGACTGACTTTAAGGATGCAGAGATGCAAACCAGGAATCAAAGGCTTACTCTTTTCCTTTTATGGATGTCCTTTAACGCAACAAGGCATAACAATGCATACTGGAATAAAAATGAGCCATGATTCTCTTAAGTTCTCACTTTAAAATCAGTTAAAATAGACTAACATGGGCAACACTTGAAAAAATATCGACTCATCACAACAGTACAGCTTCATGATCAAACAACAACAATAACTCAAACCAGCTTCACAACCAAACAACAATTAGTATTAATTTTATCCTGACAGTGCATTTTTAATCATAACCAGTCACATGCAAGTAGGAACAAACCCAGCAAACACCTTCAGTCACATTATATTTGAACAGAAAGGGTCGTATTTATACCTTTTTTGGGGCAGCGATACTGGTACAATGAGATTGAGGGAGCCTCTTTACCACCAATCAAAAACTGATTTGTATACCCCTCTTCAAAATTTTTTACAGTTCCGTTTCAAACTATGAGAGTTTTCGGCAATCAACTTAAGCGTGGGAATTTTGGAATGAATAATGTATTCGTCTGTTTTCTCTGTTTTTTTTTCTGTGATACTCTTTGTGATACTTTTTCTCTCAAACCCAGAATAAGGGGGGTTATATAGGTCGATTAGGTTTTTTTCAAAAAAAATGAGGCGGAAAGATCGATGGGTCGGATTTTGAACTTAAAGTTCAAATCCATCCTTGAAACCACAAATCGTTGGTACTTGTTGAAAATACCTTCAATAAATTGGGGACTTACCGTTGATTGAGCAGCTCAGAAGCGTGAATTGCTTTTTCAACACATTTAATGTGTTTGTCGGGTTCGTTGGAATTTATTGCGATTGAAGTGAAGCGCCGACGGGTGGGAGAGGGGAAATGGTCAGGTGCGCGTGTGAGGAAGGGTCGTCTTGCTTTTGGGATTGAAGGAGGAAGAAAGGGGCGATGGAGCGGTGCTAGGGTTTGGGCAAAGGGGGAAACGGGAAAGAAATGGGGGAGAAGAAGAAGAAGAAGAAAGGGGGTGGGGTTGGGATATATCGGGCGCGTGGCCCTCACGCACCCGTCTAAAAAAAATTTTTTTTTAATAATAATTATTTTTAAAAAAATCGTTAAGATCAAAAAAATAAAAATTAGATGATTAATTTGACACCGTGGAGGGTAAAAATTGGGTGTCAACAATCATAACAAAGGGACTTTTATTAAGATGCTACCTAATGAGGACTATGCACTTTTTTGTGTGGATCTATTTAAGAATCGTGGATTGCACATCAATGATAAAGTTGGACTATATTGAGATACTAAATTTTCGTATTTGAAATTCATGTTAATTCTCAAGTTTCATGTTTGATGAAATCTTGTGATGATTTGTGAAAGAACATTGAAGGATTGTATGCTATTTAAAATGACAATATTAATTTTACTCTTTTTTGTCCTGATTTTTGTTGTGAAATATTAGGTTCATCCTTCATGTAAAATAGCAAGTTTAGTCCTTGAATAATTGTTTAATTCCTTTTTCAGTCCTTGTGATATTTAACATAGCACATAAAACCTTCAAGTAAATACAGTAAGTGAATTTGATCCAATTGCAATATTAACATTCCCTTTTTTAAGTCTCAACATATCCATTTTATCAATAATTCTCCAAACAACTCATTCCTAAAATTGATTTTGTATCTCGAAAATATCGCGTGATTACAAAAAATTATCACACCTACTCTTTTACCACTTCAATCGGACCCAAATGAAAAGTATCAATCCCTCTTTTCTATTCAGTCACCACACATGATAGTTATCTTGTTTAATCGAACAATGTCTTAAGTATAAGTTATTGTAGTGATGACTCATAAGTCAAATTAAGAAGGAATGAGTTGTTATCCATTTGGGTCTAGTCAAGAACGGCAAAAAATGATTGAGGTAATTTTATAAAGATATGTGATACTTTGTAAATTAAAAAATTAATTTTAGAAAGTTTAAATTGGAACAAGTGGTGGATTACTTAGCTAAATTGATATCTTGCGGTGGAATTAAAACATTTCACTCTTCTCTACATCATCTTCCAATTAGGGAGGTTAAAGGTTTAATTCAACTAGATAAATGACAATATCTTACTATAAGAAATTGAGATGCAAAATATAATTTACTTCTTTTACCTAAAAAGGCCAAAATTGCGACTCAAGTAATGAAAATAGGATACAAATTGCGTTTGTTTGCTTTTCGGCCCCAAAAGTGCCACCGAACTATTAGAAATAGGACCAAAATGCCATCATAGTTAGTAAATTGTCTAAATAATGTCCTTATCTCATTTAAGAGCATTTTAGTTATTTAAATGGAGGAAAGTGTGTGGTTATAACATTTTTTTCACTAAACACATAACTAATCATTATTATCAGTTTCAGATCACTTTTATCCAAATATATAACTTATTATACACTTAAAAAAAGTATTATTAAAGCTAATTCAAAAATATACCTTATGTGTTGTTGTTGGGCTTTAGAGAAGCATTTTCCTTCTGTTTCTTAACTCCAACTTTTTCATCCAATATGAGCATATCAATTAGCAAAATCCTCTAACAATACCCTAAGATAAATTGTCATAGAAAAGACCATTGAAGTAGGATTCGATCCACCAAACTCCTACATGGGCTTTAGTCATCTCAACCTTGCATAGTTATATTTGTTGTGTTGGTTCCTAAAATGATGCTTACGTCATAGTAGACTGTCTATGTTAAATCATCTTGAGGTATAGAGACATAGTGTGACCCTTTCTCATTACCTGTCCAAACATGGGAGGGCCTGCCTCCCTTCTTATTGATTATCAACATGTATCTGTGTGTTGCATAATATATCTTTTGTATTGATTATCAAAATGATGTTTGCGTTAGGGTAGGATATTTGCATCACACTTTTTAAGATGCAATTGTTTTTTAAATTCTTCCTAAACATGAATGTTTTGCAAAGAAACTATTTGGGAGTCAATTCACCAAAAAGTTCATTGACTAACATCAACAAAAAACTATCGAAATTGTCTGTTTCTTGTTCCTTGGCTTATAAACGCTACTAGGCATCGTCCAGCCTACTGGGACTCTTGGCGGGCTTGTTAAATATGCGTTGGTTTAATTTTTTGGAAAAATTGGCCTTGATCCCCCGATAGCCCTAGATTTCGTGGGCTAACATCCATTAAAAATTATCGAAATTACTTATTTCCAATTCTTTGGACCATAAAATGCTAGCAGGCATCGCCAGGTGTCGTCGGGCCTACTGAGACTCTTAAAGGGCTCGTTACATATAGGTTGGTGTAAGTTTTGGGGAGAATAGGGCCAGAGCCCCAAATTCCATGTGCTAATACCCATAAAAAACTATCAAAGTCGCCTGTTTTTTGTTCCTTAGCCAGAAAATGCTTCTAGGTGTTGTCTGAGGCCATCAGGCCTATTGAGACTCTTGAAGACTCGTTACGGATGGTTTGGTGTAATTTTTTGAGAAAATTGTGCCCAAGCCCCTGACAGCCCCAGATTTTGTGGGTTAACACCCACGAAAAATGCCAAAATGGCCTATTTATCGATCCATGGCCCATCAAATGCTACTTGGCGTAGTGAGCTTACTAGGATCCGTGACAGACTCGTTATGGATAATTTGGTATAATTTTTCAGAAAAATTGGGTCCGAGCCTCGGACTGCCCCAGATTTCATTGGCTACCACCCACGAAAAAATTTCAAAATCATTTATTTCCTATTTCTTGACGCATAAAATGCTAGCAAGCATTGTCTGGCGCTATCAAGCCTACTAGGATTCATGGCAGGCTCGTTATAGACAGGTAGGTGTAAGTTTTTGAGAAAATTGAGCCCAAGCCTCCGATATCCCAAAATTCCATGGGCTAATTATACCTACGAAAAACTACTAAAATTATATATTTCTTGTTTCTTGGTCCATAAAATGCCAACAGGTATCTTCCAGCATCGTCGGGTCTACTGGGACTCTGGGCAGGCTCGTTATGGATGGGTTGGTATAAGTTTTTGGGAAAATTGGGTCCGAGCCCCCGGCAACCCCTTATTCAGTAGGCAAACATCCATGAAAAACTGTTGAAATCGTCTGTTTCTTATTCCTTGGCTAGTAAAATACTTCCAGGCATTGTCTAGTGCTACTAGGGCTATTGAAACTCTTGGAGGGCTCATTACGGATGGGTTGGTATAATATTTTGGGCAAATAGGGCTCAAGCCCCTGCAGCCCCAGATTTCATGGGCTAACACCCATGAAAAACTATCAAAAAGCTTGTTTCTTGTTGCTTGGCCCATAAAATGCTACTAGACGTCATTTGATACTGCTAGACCTATTGGGACTCTTGGCGGTCCGGTTACAGACAGGATGGTTAATACTTCAAGAAAATAGTGCTCGAGCCCTCGGCAGCCCATGTTTCGTAGGTGTTATAAAAAACTATCGAAATCACCTGTTTTCTATTCCTTGGTCTATAAAATGCTATCAGTGTCATCTGGCAATGATGAGCATACTAGGACTCTTTGAGGACTCGTTACCAATGAGATGGTGTAGTTTTTTGGAAAAGTTGGACTCGATCCCCCGGTAGCCTTAGATTTCATAGGCTAATACATATGAAAATTATCGAAATTATTTGTTTCTTGTTTTTTATCCCATAAAATGCTATCAGGCATCATCTGGTACTGTTGGGCCTACTGGACTCTTAGCAGGCTCATTACGAATAGGTTGGTGTAATTCTTCAGGAAATTGGGCCCGAGCTCTTGATAACCGTAGGTCCATGGGTTAACACCTATGAAAAACTATCAAAATCACTTGTTTCCTGTTCCTTGGCCAATAAATACTATCAGGTATCGTCTGACATTATCGAGCCTACTGGGACTTTTAATAGGCTCATTATGGATGGGTTAGTGTAATTTTTTAAGAAATTTGGGCTCGAGTCCCTGGCAACCCCAGATTCCATGGGCTAACACCCTATGAAATACTGTCAAAATCGTATGTTTCCTATTCTCATAAAATACTATCAGGCAAGGTACATCCTCACTGGGCCTATTGGGACTCTTGGTGGACTAGTTATGGATGGGTTGGTATTATTTTTTGGAAAAATTGGGATTGATCCCTCTGCAACCGCAAATACTATGGGCTAATACCCACAAAAAACTTTCAAAGTCATTTGTTTCCTGTCCTTTGGCCCATAAATGTTATTAGACGTTATCTGGTGCCACTAGGCCTACTAAAACTCATGATGGGCTCGTTAAGGACAGGTTGGTGTAATGTTTTTGGAAAATTAGGCTGAGTCCCCGTCAGTCCCAAAGTTTGTGGACCCACAAAAAATTATCAAAATTATTTATTTTCTATTTCTTAGCCCATAAAAAGCTAAAGGCGTCGTACGGCACGACGAGGCCTACTGGGACTCTTGGAGGTTTGTTATAGACGAGTTGGTGTAATTTTTTAGAAAAATTGGGCTCGAGCCCTCGGCGCCCCAAATTTCGTAGGCTAACACCAATGAAAAACTAGGCTAAATTGTCTGTTTTCTGTTCCTTGGCTAATAAAATACTACCAGACATCGTACAGTACCACCAGGGCTAGTGGTACTCTTGAAGGGCTCGTTACAGATGAGTTAGTGTAATTTTTGGGGAAAATTGGGCTCGAGCCCCGAGCAATCCCAAATTTCGTGGCTAACACCCACGAAAAACTGTTGAAATCACTTGTTACCTGTTTCTTGACCCATAAAATGCTATTAGGCGTCATATGACACCACAAGGCCTATTGGAACTCTTTGTGGGCTTATTAAGAATGGATTAGTGTAATATTTTGGAAAAATTGGGCTCAAGCTTCGACAGCCCCTAAATCCATGGCTAAAACCCACGAAAACTACCGAAATTATATATTTTCTATTTCTTGGCCCATAAAATGCTACGAGGCATCGTACAGCACCACAAGGCCTATTGGGACTCATAGGGGGGGGCTCATTATGGATGGGTTGGTGTAATATTTTAGGAAAATTAGGTCCGAACTCCTGACAGACCCTGATTCAACGGGCTAACATCAATGAAAAACTATCGAAATTATCTGTTTCCTATTCCTTGGCCCATAAAATGCAACCAGGTATCTTCCTATGCCACCGGACCTATTGGGACTTTTGGCGGGATTGTTATAGAGGGGTTAGTGTTATTTTTCAAGAAAATTAGGATCGAACACCCATGAAAAATTGTCGAAATCGCCTCTTTCCTATTTTTGGCCCATAAATTGCTACGAGATATCGTCCGGCGCTGTCAATCCTATTGGGACTCTTGGCTCGTTACGAATGAGTTGATGTAATATTTTGGAAAAATTAGGCTCTATCCCCTGGTAGCCCCAGATTTTGTGGGCTAGCATCAATGAAAAACTGTCGAAATCGCCTGTTTTCTATTTCTTGACCCATTAAATGCTACCATGCATTGTACAACATCACCGACCCTACTGGACTCTTGGTGGGCTCGTAGCAGACGTGTTGGTGTAATTTGTTGAGAAAATCGGGCCCGAACCCCCAGCAGTCGTAGATTTCATGGGCTAACACTCATGAAAAACTATTGAAATCATTTATTTTCTATTCATTGGCCCATAAAATTCTACCAGGAATCATACCACACTTCCGGGCCTACTAGGACTCTTGGCAGGCTTCATACGGATGAGTTGGTGTAATTTTTCAGGAAGATTGGGCTCGAGTTCCTGACAGCCCCTGATTTTGTAGGCTAACATCAATGAAAAACTGTTGAAATCACTTGTTTCTTGTTTCTTGGCTTATAAAATGCTATTCATCTTACAAGTACATGATTATGCTTAATTTATTTATCACTAATCACTATCATATAAGTATCAATAGCTAAATTCACAACTAGAGTTTTGAAAATCATGAAGAATTAACAAAGTAGACCTAATCATTAGTAATTCTCAAAAAGCATGCATCTATGTATTATTTTTTATTTGTTTTGCTTGCTTTTTAACAAGTGCACAAGTTAGAACTCACCTTATTCTTACTCGTTAGACCAAGGGATCAATAAGTCGGAAGTGAAAATATACAACAGAGATCTAAGTCTATTCGCCTTCATGTAATAACTTGATCTTGTCTGAGAATAGCTAATCTAGGATCAAGGATAAGGTTTACTAAAGCATACATCTAGTGGCGAAGCCAAATTTTTCAATAAGGGATGTCAAATAAAAATATACATATTGCTGCGAAATTTTGATTCTCCTTTATTGATGCCTATTATGTCTGGGAAGTTTACTAGTAAATTACTATGAGAAATTTTAACGATTCCAGCTTCTTCACATGAGTATTTTGGGGAAATATGAGAAAATGATTACCTTATAAAGCATCCTTTTTATGTGGAGGCTGTTTAAAAAGAGAATTCTTATTGGGGAGTTTTGAATCAAAGTTGGAGTGGTGGATGAAGTTGTGTGTTGTTGTTGTGATCAAATGGTTGAAGAAATTTTTCATTATCTGTTTCTAATTTGTCCTGCAGCCAACCAGCTGTGGAAAATAAATGGTGGAATGCAGATTGTCATAATAAGTTTAAACCTTTGTTTAATGTTATTTCTTGTTTTGTATTATGGCTAATATAGAAAAGGAAGAACAGAATTAAACATGGGGAGAGCTTCAACATACAGGGTATGGTAGTGGTGGTTAGTAGAAATCTTCATAGATTAGCAAGGTTTAAATATCTTTGGCTCAAGAATATTTCAGAAGAATGGATTGACTTACTGCAATTTTTTAGAGGGTACAAATCTATTATTGTCCCAAAAATAATTTATTAAAATCTATCTAGAGAAGGATATTTTAAATGTAACTCTTATGGTGCCTCTAAAGGTAATGCAAGTCCTAGTACTGGTGGTTTCTGTATAAGAAATTAGATGACTGAATTTATTTATGCGGCATCATTTGAAATAGGAGTAAAATTCATCTAGAAGCTGATATCTGGACATTGAAGGAAGTTTTAAAATTTTGTTTTAGTGAAAGTTGGCTACCAGTTGTTTTAGAAATAGACTCCCCAATGGTTTTTAATTGTTTATCTAGGATTTGGAAGGTTCCCTGGAGTGTCAGTATGAAGATTAAACAAATTAATGAGTTGAGGAGACAGAGAGGAGTAGAAATACAATACATCTTGAGGGAAGAAAATAAAGTAGCTAATTATTTTGCTAGCGTAATTTTCTTTTTTGCAAGAACAAAAATATTATCTTTCAATCAATTCAATAGGTTCCTAAGCAAAGATGGACATTATTACTTTTGGATGCACAAGAGGTTCCCAACATTCAAATAACAAAGATGCAAAATAAATCTTACACTAGACAATAAAGAAGAATGATGAGGAGTCAGTATATATAGAAAGCGAGCGGTAGAGGAGAGTACCTGGAAAACAAAATAGACCCTAATTTTATTGGTTGAATAGTGGTACGAGTTCCTTTTGGGGCTCAATCTGTTGACAAGCAGAGTTAGGATAAGTTTTGTGTATAGATAAAAAACAAAAATGATGAAATATTAAGGAAAACACTCATCTAGGGAGGGTACTAGAGCAAATACATGTACATCAGAAAATGTCGATGCAATGAAATATTGATCGATCTCATCAATCAGACATCGAGATGGAAAGTGCACTGAATATTCAAGGAGATTGAGTTGAAGAAGTTTTCATTGAATCTGAGTTTGTGACGTAGTGAGATTTATGATGTCAAAATGAAGACGATCCACACTCAATCATTGCCGAGGGACCAGTGAAGGTCAAAGTATGAGCATTTGCACATAGAAAATGGGAGAAGATCTGAAGTTGGAAAAGGAAGGGTCATGAACTTTCCCTAGCTGAACTAGTGGATGTTTCTAGAATTAGGAAAGTTTACTTATCTAGTAGTAATTTTGGTTTCTTAGGATTGGGCAGGTTCTGTGGTCCATATTACTATATCCGTTTCGGCTCATTTTGGACATGCAAAACTCTTTTTTCTTATATGAAAATAAAGGCTTATAGCCTCTTTGATTTGTTTTTTAAATAAACATAGAACACATGATCTCAAGCAATGTTTATAATTCTTTAATCACTATACTAAATATTTAATTTGTGTCAACATGTATCAATACTTGTATAAATATTTATTAAATCAAATTTTGACCTATATATACAATGTAATATTTTTATAAAGTGATATCGCTTGACACCTCTCGACCAAGGGTGGCTCCACCCCTACATACATCCGCAAATGGACCTGTTGAAGAAAGACAAAAGTCTCACATTGATGGTTAATGAGATGGGTGGACTCCTTATAAGGCTTAGACAATCCTCCTCCCTTTGAGCTAGCTTTTGGGGTGTGAGTTAGGGCCAAGACCTAATTTTACATGGTATCAAAGCAGAGCCCGTCTCGCCCAATGTTAGGCCCCCGAAAATTAAAAGTTGCCCAAGAAAGACAAAAATCCCACATTTGTAGTTAATAAGATGGGTGGACTCCTTATACGCCTTAAACAATCCTCCTCCCTTTGAGTTAACTTTTGGAGTGTGAGTTAAGAAGGCCTAACTCAACCATTTACCTATGGTGAGTTAGGAAGGCCTAACTTCAACGGGACCAAATTATGTGGCGATATTTACCTATTTTGGACCAACCATTTAGGCAAACTTAACTTATCGATCTAGCATGTAACACACCGAAAAATGTTACTAATATTCAGTCTTACTAGGTTTTGAATTCATGGAAAACACAAAATCCTAGTTTCATCTTTTATTAATTTGAACTCTTGAAATTATTAGTTTGCCATTTGTAATATTAGTTTTTATACAAATTCCCCCCAACCCTCACCCCGTCGAAAATAATACAATTAAGAGTACAAGTAATGACAATGACCTAAGTCTAAAACATATTTTCTATGGAATTGATTCTAACTTTGATTAGGTTTTATATTTGCACAAAGATCACCTTATACTTTTTTTTGGCAAGTGTAATTTAGGCGTATCACAAAGCTAATTTTACAAAATTATCATTAAAAAGTAATGGCATAAATGAGCTTGTTTCGTAATGACGATGGCATAAATGAGCCAATTTTTTTTAACAGATGGCATATATGAGTCATTTTTAATGATTTGATGATATATTTGAGTTTTTTTCCTAAATAAATTTACCGATTGCATTTTAAATAATCTACTCGTGTACAGGATACATCAAATATAATTAATTATTGATGTAATTCAATTTATTATTATTGAATAATTATTATTCATTACAAATTCTTAAATAAATTTAATTTTAATTATATTTAAATAACTTATTTGTGTGCAAAATTCATCTAATCAAATTATAGTAGGATAGTGACAAAACAAATCCAAAATATGATTAATCACAGTAATCTAAGCTTAATTAGTAGAAATGTGAAACTAAGTTTTATTAGGTAATTAATTTATTATGTTATCTACCTTTCATATTTCATACCAAAACATTCCTATAAATTCCTACCCACTTTTTTTCAACACTATAAAAATTCATCAAACACATTTTTCTGCAAATGGCAGCATCAGCATCCCGGCGAACTGTTCAAGACAAGTGATCGCCTTCTTGATCTGCCATGGGTTTTGCAGTTCTATGATAGAGGAGAAATGTTATGTAGTTCTACTACGCAACGAGTCACACCCCATCGAAAGTGGTCCATGGCTTAATAGAAGTATGATACATTTACTCTACCCCGTTCATAGACCTCTAGAACTCATGCCAAATCAAGGTCATCAGCAGTTCGTCGGGATTCTGGTGCTACCATTCATTTTTAGCACATTTTTCAATACTGAATGTTGGCATGATCACATTTGTAACAAGAAGGAAGAGACAGCATGTTGAATTAACAGACGTTACTTAGAGAACAACCCTAAAAATGCAAATGGCCTTATGTTTAGATGATGCCCAGTGAGGATTCTAGTTTGAGGAATTTTCATATATAGCCGCTCAAAGATATCGTATTATGCTACAGAGCTATAGTTTTCGTAATTATATTTTGACTATAGTTATAGTGACATTTGTATAATTTGTACAACATCTGTATACATTTATATAATTCGCAATTTGTACATAATGTTTGTATATTTCGCTATATAATTCGTGCGCAGTGTTTGTATAATTCACTGTACAATTAGCAGTATTTATATATTTTGCTATACAATTTTACCCACACACAGTGTTTGTATAAAACGTATAAATTATACAAAACTCAAATTGTAATTACAACTAGATATTTGTCATGAGTCGTAATTAATGCAAACTATAGCCATCTGAGCTAATTAACTAGTATATATTTTCTTATCCACGTAATATTTTATTTGTTAAATTTTAAATTTGATCTGGTTAATTAAAAAGGATCTTGTTTGATGATTCTTGTGATGACTTTTATGAGATTGA
>JAABOM020059927.1:0-12320 GCA_011800125.2 Solanum clarkiae
TCTATGCTCAATTAAGAATCCTTAATTAAAATCCTATATCATATGAAGGATGATTTAGTCTTAGCTTAAAAAAAATTGGAGTGTTACATCAACTTAGAATAGTAACAATCAACATGTCAAGTATCTATCCAAAACAAGAATAAAGACTAGACAAATGAGCCATCTAACCCATCAAACTTCATAAATCAAATCAGACGTAACTTAGAGGGATCATCTCATCTTATCTCAACTCGAAATACTCAATTTGGGAATATTCTGGGAGTTTCTCTTATCTAACAACAATCACTTATGAGCCAGTGACTGTACAACACTCACGCTGATGTTACCACAACCGTTCCATACTTGCCAGGTAGAGAATGAATCAAAACCACAATGGACAAGTCCAAATGGAAACATCAATCTATAAGTCCTCTATTGATTTCAGGAACTTCTAATCATAGGGATCCTCAACATAATGTGATGTGATGGTCCTAATCTTCACCTATGCTTGACTACATAGTTTGACAAGTGCGAGTTGGATTAACTCTTACACTTTTAGTGCTCGATACTCCTCTCAAGACTCAATGCTCATAAGACAATCCATCTAATCAAATCATCTCAATCAACTCATCTCAAATCAGCCTCACGGAGGCACTCATCATTTAATCAGTCTCATAGAGACTCTCATCATCTCATCAATCAACATCACAATCAATAGCTTAAGGCTTAGAACAATCATTAGGGAACAATCAAATAGATAATCATTAGAGTTCATTTGGAAAGACTCATGAATCATCAAGTGCTATCAATCTATCACCATTCTCACATTCTCAATCATAATTCACAATTGAAATTCTCAATCAAGGCTCTAGACTCAATCCCTATCTTTATTCATGCATGGTTTCGTTAATTAATATATAGGATTTATGCAATATCTCATGAAAACTATTCAATTCAAGAAAACAAGTTTATGATGATCATCAACATATGAAAATACATATAGTAAATATAATTTTCAAGAAAGAAACCAAGAATCATGTATGTAGACTCATGGACCTTCAACTCTCTTCTAAGACCATCTATGGGGTACATGAGAGAATAATCTCATGCTTTTAGTTTAACCTCACATAACTAGGATGAAGCTATCAACAATCACCTTCAAAAATATCCTTCAAATTCTTCAATCTTACGCTTCTCTCTTCTCTTCTGTCAATCCCTAGGCTTTCAAATACTTAGAAAATAACTTAGAATGAGGTTTAAGACCCTATATATGCATCAAAATGGCCTAATTTGATCATGTTTTGAGTTTAGGAGGGGTTGAGAATTGTTTGGAATTCCCCTCATAAATTTTTAGAAAATGTTACACTACGGGAAAGTAGGTCCGCAATGCAGACCTGTCGCGCCCCTGTGTATTTTTTTCCAGAAATTTTCTAAATAAGTTTTCTAATCTCCGTCGAAAAAATTTGAAAAAAAATAAGTATAGGTCCGCTACAGTGGCGCGACACGCCTTTGTCGCACACTGTCATTGGAATTCATTTAGGATCGAAAAATTATTTTTTGATCTAGTTGCTCTAAAAATCGATCCAGACCATTTTCCCATACAATATTTTGTGCTGGTCGCAAATCTGGTCTCATATTTCCAAACGGAGAATGGGAAGATGCGTTATGCTCACATCTTTACTCTAGGGGTATTTTGATAATTTTACTGGGTGTTACAGTGTGCTTGTTGACGGTCTATAATACCTGCCTCTGTATCACCAAATGATGCAGTTCAAAAGAGGATGTCAGTACGTGAAATGTATGAGTATATATAAAATGGCTGAATGAAACAGATACAGGTAGAATAATATAAAAATAACATCAACTCAAAATATACTCGACCAGAATGTCAAATGTCAATCTAAAAAAAGAATAAAGAGCAGATAAATGACCTATCAATCAATCAAAATCTCATTAATCGACTAAAACTCAACTCAATAGGACTCAACTCAACTCAACTCAATGGGACTCAACTCAATGGAAATCAACTCAACTTAATGGGACTCACGCAACTCACATGAGTTAACTTAATGGAACTCAACTCAACTCAATGGGACTCAACTAAACTAAACTTAATGAGACTCAACTCAACTCAATAGAACTCAACTCAAATCGACTTAATGAGACTCAACTCAACTCAATGGGACTCAACTTAACTCAACTCAATGGAACTCAACTCAATGGGACTCGACTTAACTCAACTCAATGGGACTCAACTCAACTCAACTCAACTCGGAGTACTCAAGGTGGGAACTTTTTGAGAATTTCTCTAATCTGACAACAATCACTTACGAGCCAGTGAATGTACAACAATCTCGCTGATGTTGTCACAACTGTTCCATACTTGCCAGGTAAAGAACGCCTATGATCCACAAGGTATCTAACCTCTAAAGTCTGTATTACTTTCAGGGCCTTTACCTCAAGAGGGGACCATATGAAGTAATGGTTCAATCCTCACCTACGCTTGGTGACGTAGTTAATGAGTGTAAGTGGGACCCACTCTTACCTATTTCGATGGTCAATACTCCTCCCAAGATCAATGCTCATAAGACTTCTCCTTATCTTAATTAGCCTCATGGAGGCACTAATCAAGTCAATTAGTCTCATGGAGACTCTCATCATCTCATTAACTCAAACTCTAAAGTTCTCTATTGCTTTCAAGGAATTTAACTCATCTCAATTAACTTAATTCTCATTTAAGAACTCAAAGACTCATATCATCATTAAGAAGAAGTCATTTGGACAAGACTCATGAATTCACTTATGAATACTCATGATCATGAAGCTCAATCAACTCAACCTCATGCTTATATCAAGATTTCAATCAACATACTCAATTCACGGCTCTAAGCTCCATCCCTAGGTTCATTCATGCATGCTTTCAAAAAATAACATATAGGATTTATACAATAACTCATGAAAAGTATTTAATTCAAGAAATCAAGTTTGTGATGATCATTAACATATGAAAGTACATGTAATAGATATAATTTTCAAGACAATAATCAAGAATCATGTATATGGGCTCATTAGACTCTTAACTCCTATATTACCATCTATGAGGCACATGGGAGAATAATCGCATGCTTTAGTTTAGCCTTAGATACCTAGAAAGTCGGTATTCTAATCGAAATTTGATGAATTTTAGCTTTCTTGGAGAAAATCCTTGATCTTGTTAGTTCTTTTAAAGTGAAAGAACTTGAAAAGACATTGTTTGAAGGGCTTGTATTTGATTCTTGAATTCTTGACTTAGAATCTTTAGAGTTCTTGATGAAGAACCCTAATTCTTAAAGAAGAAGAATCAAGAAATCCTTTCTTGGAATTCTTGAATTTGTTTTTTTGAAACCCTAGGTTATGATTTAAGATTCGATTAGAGATTCATTAATAGATAAAGAAATTTAGGTTGAGTAGCTTGAAATTTATGAAGAATACCTCACCTTGATAATGAATCTTGAAATCTTATCCTAAGTTGATGAGTTTCTTGATGATTCTTGAGCATTTATATTTAGGAGTGAAGGAGAGACTTTTACTTAAGAAGAACTCACGTTTTACGCATTTTGGGACCTTAAATAGACCCCAAGGTTTTAGGATAAAAGTACCCTCAAAATCAAAAGAAAGGACATCATTTAGCTTATCCACAAAGGGTTCGCGTCATGCCCGCGACATTGAGCTATCCGCAGATCTTCAGATAGCTCCACAGGTCTTCTGTAAAATGGTCATAACTCTCTACTCCAAACTTTGATTAAAGCGAAATTAGATGCGTTGGAAAGGTAATTCAAATATTTTCAAATTGATATACTGTGGGTCACCTAACTCATTATACTTTAGGAGATATGGTCATTTGAAGTTGACCCTTCTATCAACTCATAAGAAAACTTAGTCGGTAGAAATTACTTGGACCTAGCTTGATGTAAAAGATCCCTTAAGACTCTAAATCACATCTAATATTAGCATGTATATACAACCTAAAAGTCGTTGGTCCATCTAACTTTTATAGAATCTTACATTAGAACTACGATCTTATATCATCTCCAATTCTATTCCCATTCTAAGAAATTGACTTTAATATCTATGCGCAATTAAGAATTATCAATTAAATTCCTATATCACATGAAAGATGACTCGTTCTTAGCTAAAACAAAATTTAGGGTGTTATATTATCTCCCCCTTGGGATCATTCATCCTCGAATGATGAGTAAAAGTAGTCATCAAGTTCTCAGCAATCGCTTAAAAAATCTGTCACGACTCCAAAACATGAGTCATTGATGATACCTATACTCCTAGCGATAAGTAAGTCAACCCAATAAGTTACTAATTCAATGTAATATATAAAGTAAAAGATAGTAACAAATGGATACCCTCAACAATAAGTCCGCAATAAGTACAAAGTGCGGAAAGCTAAAATACTACCCAAGATTTGGTGTCATAAGCACAAGAGCTTCTAAAATAGTGATGCAAGTCTGAAACTAAGATGACAAGTCTAAACATAAGAAATATCCTGTCTGAATACGAAAAAATAGAATAATTAACGAGATAAAGAGAGGTGCGGAGTGCAGAATAGTCAAGCAGCTCACCACAACCCCAGGATAATCCAAGCTTGGTCTAAAACAGCTCCACGGGATACGCTCGTACTCGGAATTAAATCTGCACCACAAAAGAGTGCAATAAGTGTAGTATGAGTATGAAACTACATGTACCTAGTATGTTTCATTGACCAACAACAAAGAAGTAGTGACATATATATATATACACACACACATATCATCTTCTAAGTTTGTGAGTCCACACTATATTTAATAATCAAGTGTTATCAAAATAGAAGTAATCAAATATTGCATGATGTCCAACACCAATAAAGCACAATCAACAAGAATGAAGAGTATAATGTGATGCAATGCAACACCACAAAATGATACACCTCAAATATCAAATCATCTCTAAATCGTATATAAACAATAACTTTCGGGAATACGTTGAGGGTTTGTGACCCATGGGGGACTCGCGAGGTCCATATACCGACAGGATGGTCTCTACGTGTGTGTGCAGATGATCTCAACGCATTGTCATAAAATCAACCAGCCCCAGCACAGACGATCTCTACATGCCCAACTTAGATTATAATAGTAATCTCAACACACACTCAATCTCATGTCAATTCAAGTGCACAATATAACATCAATAATATAGGGATGATAATGCATCACAATACAACAAATATTGGTACAACATGTTGTCACCTCAACTATCACAAATATACAGGTTCAATAAAGAAATACAACCAAATAAAGAAACCGAGTTATACTACACCAGCTAATGCCCATATGCTTTGGCATTCTTGGATTACAATCCATCATCTATAATAATAAACTTTTCATTTATTACACTGGTACTCGCACCAGTGCCCATCACACAAATGGTATCTTCTCACCCTTACCGATTCTCTTTTTCATTATTTTGATATTAAATTAGAAAACATCCTTCAACGAAATCTAAAAGTCTTAACATACCTCAATTGTCAAACACGTGTCACGAATCCTTAAGATTTTGTCTTTTCCTTTCGTAAAATATCAGAACTTTTCCAATCTATCAAATATACAATATTTGTAAATAAACTAATTTGTAGACATCTATATTGATATACTTTTATCTCAAACTCCAAAAATTAAATTATAATGAAGAAAATTCAAAACCCGATCAAATACATAATCAATAACTTGAGCATTGTGTTTCCTTCAATCAAATGCATACTTTCTCTTGAGAAAATGAAATAACTACAAATTTAAGGACCTTCTAATTACATCTTCCTTCTCACTAATCACCGTGTCATTATTATATAGTAAATAAGCTACGAATGACCAATCATATAAGCATATGTAACGTGTAATAGCAAGAACAATTCTAATTGAATTGTCTTGGTTGGATTTTGCCCCTAATCAGCAGTAGTCAAACGTGGCTCCTAATGGATCCACCTTGATTCTATCTCCAATCAACAACATTCAAAACTATCCTCCTAAAAGACCCACCAAACAGTAACATCCAAAATACAACCAATGATAATTTAATAATGAATTTCTTCCACTCACATGTAATACCCACTTTATTTCAAGAACAATACATAATTCCCTCCAAACAGTAACATCCGACATACAACAAATGATAATTTAATAATCAATTTCTTTCACTCACATGTAATACCCACTTTATTTCAAGAACAATACATAATTGCATTCATATATCTATTAAATTACTTCGTCTCTGAAGAATTTGATTTAGCACTCACCTGAAGGAGTTGTTCGCCGATGCTGCAGGTATGCCCCTCGTCTAATCCCTTTTCTTTTCTTTATTACTTAAAATTGTGATATCCCACTTATTTATTCTAATATATAGGTCAAGTGACTTAGGATTAAAAGAAAAATTCATTTATCACTCCATAAGTTGATTATCTAAAATTATTAGCCCACTAGAATAATTATAGTCACACAAATAGTTCAAAATTACCATTGAAAGTTTTTGAAAAGGGTTCTTTAAGAAAGAAAAATAATTCTAGTGCTCGAAACGACTTAACAAGTCATTGCATCATCTACTACTTAAATGAATATTCATCCTCGAATGATGAAAGAGTAGAACATACCTGAGTGCTCAAAAAGTTACGGATATCTCATATGCATATCCGACTCGATCTCTTAAGTAGCCTTCTCAACTGGACGACGCTTCCATTGAACCTTCACCGGAGCAATCCCTTTTGACCTTAACTTTCGAATTTGTCTATCCAAGATGGTTATCGGCTCCTCCTCATAAGTCAAATTCTTGTCATCTAACACCGAACCCCATTTGACCACATGAGCACCATCCCTATGATACTTCTTTAGCATCGAGATATGAAATACAGGGTGAACACCAGACAATGCAGATGGCAAAGCCAACTGGTATGCAACCTCACCAATACGCTCAACAATCTCAAAGGGTCCAATGTACCTTGGGCTCAACTTACCCTTCTTTCCAAATCTCATCACACCCTTTACGGGTGAACCTTCAATAGAACCCTCTCTCCAACCATGAACTCCAAATCGCAAACCTTTTTATCTGCATAACTCATTTGCCTTAAGCCATAAAAAGCCTATCTCGAATCAACTTGATCTGGTCCAAGGACTCCTTCAAAGAATCTGTACCCCACTGCCTAACCTCGAATGCATCAAACCAACTAACAGGAGATTGACACCTCCTACCATACAATGCCTCAAATGGTGCCATCTGAATGCTTCAATGGTAACTATTATTGTATGCAAACTCCACTAAAAGTAAAAATTGATCACAATGACCACCAAAGTCAATAACACAAGCTCGTAATATATCCTTAGGAACCTGAATAGTACGCTCAGACTGACCATCAGTCTGAGGGTGAAACACTGTACTAAGATCCACTTGAGTACCCAACTCTTTCTGTATAGACCGCTAAAAGTGAGATGCAAATTGTGTACCACAATCTGAAATGATAGAAATAGGTACCCCATGCAAGCGAACTATCTCCTTAATATAGATCTTGGCTAGCTTTTTTGAATTATAACTAGTCTGAACTAGTATAAACTGTGCAAACTTAGTCAATCGATCCACAATGACCCATATGGCATCAAACTTACCCAAGGTTCGTGGCAACCCCACCATAAAGTCCATGGCGATGCGCTCCCGCTTCTGCTCAAGTATGGGCATCCTCTGAGTCACACCTCCAGGATTTGGGTGTTCATACTTCACTTATTGACAGTCCAAACAACGAGACATGAAATCTACTATGTCCCTCTTATACGACACCACCAATAGTGCTGATTCAAGTCACGATACATCTTAGTAGCCCCTAGCTGAATAGAATACCTTGAACTATGGGCTTCCTCCATAATCAACCTAGTCAAATCACTAGTGCGAGGAACACAAATACGACCTTTTATCCTCAAAACTCCCTCACTATCATGAATCGCCTCCTTCGCTTTGGCTTTTAACACCTTGTCGCGAATTTTAAATTATTGAGCCCAAATTTTCTCTAATAAGGATGACTTTGCCTCCATGTAAGCCAAAACCTTACTAGAATCTATATCAAGCCTCACAAAGCTATTGACTAGGGACTGAACATCCATAGCCAAAGGACACTCTGTAACCTGTAACAAGGCCAAACTACCCATACTTATTGTTTTTCGACTCAAGGCATCTGCTACCACATTTACCTTACTTGGATGATAGAGGATAGTCATATCATAGTCCTTGAGTAACTCTATCCATCTCTGCTATCTCAAATTGAGATCCTTCTGGTTGAATATATACTGGAGACTACGATGATCTATGAACACCCCACAATGCACACCATAAAGATAAAATGCCTCCAAATCTTCAATGAAAACACTATAGCGACCAACTCTAAGTCATGAGTAGGGTAGTTTTTCTTATGAACCTTCAACTTCCTCGATGCATAAGCTATCACCTTCCCCTTCTGTATCAATAGACAACTAAGACCAACTCGAGAAGCATCACAATATACAATAAAATTCTCTCCCTTAATGGGTAAAGTCAATATCGGAGCAGTAGTCAATGAGGTCTTAAGCTTTTGAAAACTTACCTCACACTCATCAGACCACTGGAAAGCTACACCCTTCTGGGTCAATTTAGTCAACGGAGATGCTATGGATAAGAACCCCTCCACAAATCGCCGATAATAACCTGCAAGGTCTAAGAAACTTTGAATCTCAGTAACTAAAGTGGGTCTGGCCCAATCTCAAAACGCCTCAATCTTCTTAGGATCTACCATAATACCCTCTTTAGACACCACATGTCCTAAAAATGTCACCGAGCTAAGCCAAAATTCACACTTTGAAAATTTTGCATAGAGCTTCTTCTCTTTCAAAATTCTAAGTACAGACCTCAAATGATGCTTGTGCTCCTCTTTACTGCGAGAATATATCAATATATCATCTACAAAGACAATAATAAAAGAATCCAAGTACGGTCTAAACACCCTATTCATCAAGTCCATAAATATTGTTGAGGTGTTAGTCAACCCAAAAGACATCACCAGAAACTCATAATGGCCATAATATGTCCGACAAGCTATCTTAGGAATATCCTCCGCCCTAATCTTCAATTGATGATAACCAGATCTCAAGTGAATCTTGGAGAAAGTAGAAGCACCTTGAAGTTGATCAAATAAATCATTAATACGAGGTATAGGGTACTTATTTTTAATTGTCACCTTGTTCAACTTTTGGTAGTCAATACACATGCGCATCGATCCATCTTTCTTCTTCACAAACAAGACTGGAGCACCCCAAGGTGATACACTTGGTCTAATGAATCCCTTGCTCAATAGATCTTGCAACTGCTCTTTCAACTCTTTTAATTCGACTGGTGCCATATGGTAAGGTGGAATAGAAATAGACTGAGTGTATGGTTTTAGATCAATACAAAAATTAATGTCACAATCAGGTGGAATACCTGGTAGGTCTATCAGAAAGACCTCTGGAAACTCACTCACTATTGGAATAAAACCAAGCATAGGAATCTCCATGCTGGTACCCCAAATATACGCCAAGTAGCAAACTTCCCCTCTGCACTAGTCCATGAGCCCTAAGAAATGATATCACCTTTTTTGGAGCATAACTAAGAGAACCTCTCCACTCTATAGTAGGAACCCAAACATAACTAAGGTAATGGTCTTGGAATGATAATTCAGAATAGCATGGTAAGGAGACAACCAATCCACCCCAACAATAGCATCAAAGTCTACAATATTTTACAACTTCAAATCCACCTGAGTGTTATAACCCATCAAAGTAACTATGCACGATCGGTACACCCGATCGACCACTATTGAATCCCCAACAGGAGTAGAAATATATACGTGAAAATCAAGAGACTCACACAGCATATCCAAACTTGAAGTAAAATATATTAACACATAAGAGTAGGTAGAGCCTAGGTCAAATAATATAGTAGCTGATCGATGAAAAACTGGAATAAACCTGTGATAAAAACATCTGAAGTCTCCGCCTCTGGCCTACCTGGAAAAGCATAACATTGGGCATGAACACCTGTAGGTTGGGTACCTCCCCGACCACCACCTCAACTAGAATGAGTATCACCTCTACCCAAATGAGAGCCACCTCTGCCACTCTGTGCACCTTCCCCAGTAGAAGGTTGTGCGGTCTTGGAAGTCAAAGCATGAGAATCTTAATGTGAACCACCACGGCCAATCCTGGGGCAATCTCTCACAAAATGTCCCATATCACCACACTTATAATAGTCCCTATGAGGAGTAGGATGATGAGAGGAACCTAAATGGCTGCTATACCCTCCACGGCCTGAGGATCTAGAAGATAAACCCAGAGAAGTGTGCCCTGAGCTAGAGGTATTAGGCCCGACATGATCAGCTCCTGAGACTGGCATAGTAGCATGAATAGCTCTGCTAGATTGAAAGTGGTGACCCCTCCCTGAGTAACCTCGACTCCTGGGTGGAAGACTACCATAATCACTCGAATAACGGGCCCTCTTGACCTCCCGCTGCTCAAATCGCTCACATCGAATCATCTTTAACTCCTTTACAGCATCTACCACTCTTTGAAAAATAGCACCAGAAGCAGCAACCTGAGAAACGCCCATGCGAATCGGAATGATCAATCCCTTGACAAACCTTCTAATTCTCACATTCTAGGTAGGAAGTATCATCGAAGCATGCCTAGCCAAGGCATGAAATTTAACCTCATATTCTACAATAGACATACATTTTGTTGTAAACTCTCGAACTCGACCCTTTTATGCTCTTTCTCACTACGTGGAACAAACTTATCTAGAAATACCTGAGTAAATCGACTCCATGAAAGTGAAGGTGATACAGCTGGCCTGTTACTAATATAATCTCCCCACCACTGCTTGGCAGGGCCATCTATCTGAAACGTCATGTAGTCAACTCGATGATACTCCACTAATCCAAGATTGTGCAGTCTCTCATGACAACTGACTATAAACTCATGCACATCCTCATTTAGGCCGCCTGTGTAAGTTGGAAGATTCATCATCTTGATCCTTCCAAACATCTTCTGCTCATCCACTGTCATAGTAGGTCTATTAGCAAAATGTGGTGTAACACCCGGCAATGCCGTACTGTCAAAACGAGGAGCTATAGACATAACTGGCTGAGTACCTAGGGTATGAGAACCTGCAGCAACCATTTGATCTGGATTCTAGCCTTCAATAGGAGTCTGTGAACCATCAGAGAGGACTAGCATTGTTCTTGCTTGAGCCATCCCTTTTAGGAATCCTGGTATACAAACCAAAGTATCCTGAAGCACAAGTGTGGCAATAAATCCAGGTGGAGCTTAAGAGGGTCCATACTCCCCAACATGACCTTGTACATCCTCGTAAATCACTTCTGCATCTGGAAGTACTACCCCAGCATGACCCGGGTGTTTGCTGGTATCTACCCTCCCACATGTGTGGTAGTGCGGCCTCTTCCTCGACCTCGTCCTCGGCCCCTGCCTCTACCCTGCATAGTCTTACCAGAAGCAAGTGCAGGAATAGGCTCCTGATCACCACTCGGAGATGCATGAGTCCTCACCATCTGTGAGAGAATGAGATAACAAGGTTAGAATTTCAATAGAGCCATATTTGCACGATATAGAATTTAAGAGTAGAAATTTCCTAAATGTCCTATAGCCTCTCGAAGATAAATATGGATGTCATCATACTGATTTGCAAGACTCTACTAGACATTGCTCTTGTACTTATGAGACCGATGAACTTAGAACTCTGATACCAAATCTGTCACGATCCCAAAATACGAGTCATGATGTCACCTATACTCCCGGCCAATAGGTAAGTCAACCGAATAAGTTACTAATTCAATGTAATATATAAAGTGAAAGATAGTAACAAATGGATGCCCTTAACAATAAGTCTGCAATAAGTACAAAATGTAGACAGCTAAAATACCATCCAAGATTTGGTGTGATAAGTACAAGAGCTTCTAAAATAGTGATGCAAGTCTGAAACTAAGATGACAAGTCTAAACATAAGAAATATCATGTCTGAATACGAAAAAACAGAATAATTAACAAAATAGAGGGAGGTGTGACTGCACAATAGTCAAGCAACTCACCACAACTCCACGATAATCCAAGCTTGGACTCAAACAGCTTTACGGGATGCGCTCGTACTTGAAATTAAATCAGCACCTCAAAAGAGTGTAACAAGTGTAGTATGAGTATGAAATTACCTGTACCAGTATGTCTCATTGACCAACAATGAAGAAGTAGTGACAGGAATAC
>JAABOM020059928.1:0-12318 GCA_011800125.2 Solanum clarkiae
GCTGCGTACATCCGACCCCCCCTCACCCTGCAATGAGCGGGAGCCTTTTGAGGCACTGGGTATGTTGTTGTTGTTGTTGTAGTTTGTTTTGGACTTAAATGAGTACCCATATTTTACTTATTTTGTCCAGATTTTACCCATATTTATGTAGGCTTTATACGTTAGCTGAAATCCATATTTACCCACTTAAAAACGAGTGGTACAACATATTTGATATGGGTTAAATGGGCTGATTTTATTAATATAAGCTGAAATTGCCAGCCCTATCACCTATGAAGGGTGTGATGCATTTTGTTAAGAAGGGCAAGCTAAGTCCTCGGTATGTAGGCCCTTATGAGATTGCTGAGCGAATTGAAAATGTGGCTTATAGGTTGGACTTGCCTCTAGATTTGAGCTCTATTCACTCTGTCTTCCATATGTCTATGTTGAGAAAGTTGGTCGGTGATCCTAGTAATATTGTGCCTTTGGAAGGTGTAGAGGTTGAGAAAAACTTGTCTTATAAGGAAGTTCTAGTGGAGATTTTTGATAAGCAAGTGAAGAGGCTTCATAACAAGGATGTGGCTTCGGTTAAGGTGATTTGTAGAAATCAACATGTTGAGAGTGCTACATGGGAGGCGTAGTTGGACATGATCAAACGATATCCCCATCTTTTCCAATCTACTCAAGCCTAAAGTATTAGGTTTTTCCTTTACGAAATGATCCTAACTCTTTTATTCTTGAGTTTCATGATATGGCATGCATACATGTGCACTAAAATGGTTTCTATGATGTTTTGAATGATTTGAATGTGGTTTAATATAAGTTTTAATGATTTTATGATTTTCAAGTAATGAAAATGCATTGTATCTTGTGATTGAATATTTCATATTCTAATTTAAGCCTTTCAAGCCTTGTTCTTGCATATTAGAGGATGAATGTTCCCAAAAAGGATATGATGTAAGGACCCAGATATTGTACGACCTCATTGGAGCTTGAAAATCTTAATTTTGAAAAGTTTTACACCAAGGTGATGCTCTATGGAATCCCTTACAGTTCGTATGAGGCTATACGGACTGTGTAGGGCCTTCTTGGAGTGACCCTTGGCCTTGTGTGGGGGTGTTGGAGCTTAATCGTAGAGTTTTGCGCTAAGGAATACCACACTTGGACCCTACACGGGCCGTGTAAGGCTTTACGAACTGTGTAGAGGGTCGTGTGGTAGCCTTAGTCTTGAAATTTATCAATTTGGGACCTAGTATAGGGGTACGACCAAGTATATAGTCCGTATAAGGTGGTACAGTCCGTATGGCCTCCCGTATGGCTTTTGAAGTGAAAACTTTCTAAGTATGGAGTCACCATCTTGGAAATTTGTTGTGGAGAAGTTTTCTAAGGGGAGTAGTACGAGCAAGCACATGGTCCGTATAGCTTTGTATGGCCCGTGTAAGCCCTTCATATAGATGATTTCTTTGAAAAATTCTAAGTATGTGATTACTGTTTTGGACCTCCATTGAGTGAAATTTTTCTAAGTCAGATCACGGGCCCTGCATACAGTCCGTATGACCTAACATGGCCCGTATGGTTTCCCTTGAGACTAAAATATTCAATTTTTCAACTTGTTTCATTAATGGCGTTTCCGTAATTACAATTAATCCTATGGGCCTTTTGTTTCTTCCTATGCTACCTAAAGACTTTCTAATGACCTAAATCTTATCTCTCATTCAAATTCATCCCTCAATTTAAATTTCTCTCAAGTCTCTCTCAGAGAATTCTTGTAAGGATTAAGCTTGGTGATCAAGAAAGGGCTCTTTGTGCACCAAATTTCTTCTTGAATCTTCTTCATTAGCTAAGGTATGTGGGATTGATTCTTGGTCCCTTTCAACCAAGAAGACCCAAACTCTTTTACACTCAATTTAATGGAATTTTATCTTAATTTAAAATTGGGTTTTCAATATTATAATTTATTAAATTCAATTTAAGTATGGGCTATGCTTATTTAATGATTTTGAGTTGATTTAAGCCCCAATATAAAGAATTGCATTGAAGTTATGAATATGTTGTCCCCTTTAAAGCTTGATTTATGCATGGGTAATCTATATTATGATTTAAATGTGAATTTTACTTATGTCTTGCTTGAATTTCATAATGTGTTGTTGATTTAAATTTGAATCTATAGTACCCATGCTATTCTCATCTCATTCATAAAATATGTATTCATGAGCATTGAGTTTTATTAAAATATCGAGTAAAACATCATAAAGAATCATACATTTGTATACACTTGTGGGATATAACAATAACAAAATAAGACCATGCGAGTTATCACATGAAATTTCAATGTCTTCCTGTACATCAGAGAAAAGGAAGTCTACTTGCCAAGGTAGAACTCTATCCCACTAAGTGAATGTCATGAACTATATGCTATATGTGGATCCACTAGCTAGGCCACATTGACAAAAATCCTATAATAGGACTAAAGATTGCTACTAAGGACCCCTTAGGTCGAGTTTCCCCCTCAAAATGCTCTCAGTGCTAAGTCTATATTTTATGGAATAGATATCATAAAAGTCATATGTATCATGAATTCTTAAGTTTTGCATAAGTTATAGTTCATAATTTCATAAGCATGTCATATAGGAAAGATAAATCTACTACCAATCCAATTCACAAAACTTGGTCACAGAGTAGCTCATTTTCATGTGATTCATGTAATATGGTGTAGGCCTTCCATCATTATGAATTCTACCTCAATTAAGAGTGTCATTAAGATTTTAGGTCACCCTTTTCATAAACTTTCTTGAATACTTAAAATTTCATAATCATGACTTCTAAGTAAAAACTAGGGCAATGTATGGGTTCACATATAATCGACTTAAAATCATGCAATTAGATTTTTAAAATGTATAACAATGTAAAATAACATTAATTGAATCAACATTGAAAGAATCCAAAGTCAATCTCATGAACCCTTGATAACTTATAATAGAATTTACTTGAAAATCATCGAAACTATGCAATTTATAGACATTCATGTGTAATTGAGTAAATAATCATCATATAAATCATAATTCATGCAATTGAAACTAAAATGACAAAACTCAGAAAATACATACTTGTTATTTTGAAAAAGAGAGAAATTATCTTGGGTTCCATGAGTGATAGGACCCATTGATGAATACCCACATACCTTAGATGAAAAGACTTGAAGAAAAACTGAAATTTGAACAGTAGACGTTGAAACCGTAGTTTGACTTCTTCAATGGGGCTTGAGGAGGAAGACACCTAGTAGAATTTTAATGCTTAGAAATGTTGGGTGAAAACGATATGAATATAAGAGGTTTAGGGCGGTTATTGGGTAGTTATAGCACCAAATCGACATAGTTTAGGAGTTCGGAGAGTAGAAAAAGTAAAAAATACCCTTAAGGAAACTCCGTAGGACAGAATCTATAGGATTTATCTATAGGTCATAGATAATTTTAGGTCTGTAAATGGACCTTCATAGAACCTAGTCCAAATTCATACCTTCTAAATCTCAAATCATGAAAATATTATACAGGTCCGTCCTAGCTTCTACGACCCGTAGAACCCCTTCGTTGTTTCCTCCATGCCTAAGCCAAATTCTCAACTCAACTATCCAAACCACGATCCATGAACTACTGTACATAATTCCTTATACAAGTTCATCCTTCATCCTTATACTTAGTAAATTTTCCACCCAGGGGCGGAGCTACATTCACCACAGGGTGGTCAGATGAACACTCTTTATTGGAATTTCTTTTTGAATATATAGGTTAAGTATAGATGTTTTGATATATATCAATTGTTGAATACCCTTGATACAAAAATCACCGACCTATGTTCTAAAAGTATGAATAGCCTTAACGAAAATGCTGACTCCGCCACCGTTTTCACCCATCACTGTTTCATCTAGCAACCCTTCGTACGACTTATACAGGCAATCATGATTGGAGACCCCTTCATGATGTGGTCTTAGACTAGTTAGTCGTGATAGACCAATATTTCAAACTAAAAGAGGTTTTAGACCCAGTTCTATCTGATAATGTTGGGGGCTTTTATTGTCTTTGACCATATGGCTCTCAATATGTCGTAAAAAAGCTCTATTTGTTAGAGTACCTGACCATAAAAGGTTTCATTTTGTCAAGTCCAATTTTCACTCTCAGAATCTCATGCACAAGATCAATATACGAGTTATATACCTGATGTTCACGCTCCAATAACAAAGTGGTCGCAATCAGCAATAAACCTAATCAGAGGTTAAGGTCGAATCCACAGGGAATACGGGGCTTAACTATAAAGATCCACTACCAATCATTTCAAGCATCGATTACTAAAGTTTCTAAGATCGGGGGGATTGTGATTCAAGAACAAAAATAAAAATAAGCACTACACTAATTATACTGGATGACAATCAAATTGAGGGACAACTTGGGAATTGTGTTCCCTATGATTCGTTGACTCAATTACCCTAGACAACATAACCCTAATTTGGAATTCGCATGTAGGACGGTAACTTAGGTTCTTCCAGCCCTCTTGTGAAGGTGAAGGTCGAATTTCACCATGGCGCTTGGACGACAACCATGGTGTGCCAACTAACCGTTACCCATTGTCCCAATCAACCTCCTCTTGATCAAGTTTGGTTGATTAAATGAGAACACATCAATCAAATCCTATCATTTACTTCCTATTCCTATTCGTCACTACCTTGGTCGGGATCGTGATAGTAGGCAGGGTTTGGTGTTGGCCACCACCAAATAACAATTCAAACGAAGAAAAATAAACAATACAAGTAAGACCCCAATCAAAGAAATGCACAAAGTCTAGGTTATTTCAAGTCAACTACTCATGGTTCCTACAACCCCAAGTTGTGGGTGCTTTATTACTCATGGCTAATGCAAAATCAACAACAATGAATGTAAAAGACATAGTTGAGAGTTTACCCAAAATAATGAAGAACAAAAACACTTTCAAGTTGGAAACCACAAGCTTTGATAAATGGAAGATGAATACAATGTGATTTTCCAAAAACCCCAAAGTGGGTCTTCAAAGTAAAAATTGAAACCTACACTAAACCCTAGAAAGATTGTAGAGAGAATATTCAAAGTGAATTGCAAAAATATTCAAGTTTGAAGTTCCTCCCTTCTAAAACCCTATCATTAAGTATTTATACTATTTATAGTTTCACCCTAAAAAATAAATAGAAAAGACAGCTGACAATAGGTACGTCACATAGATACGACTCGTAGGGTGACCTATGAGTTGTAATCAGGGTCTCATGGTCAGCACTTGACACTTTGGACTAGACTGTTATGACCCACTATTACAAGTCGTGGCTTGGGCTATGACTCGTATGTTCTTCTCGTAGTCTAGGCCTTCAGTTCTTGGTCCAAACTTTTAGCTCACTGTTTCTTGCTACAATCTTGCCTATAGGAGTCGTAGTGAGACCTATAACTCGTAGAGCGGCCTCGTAGGGCTGACCTTCACTTAGAAGATTCTTGATTTTGCTCACTATTTCTTGCTATGAGAGCACCTTATGACTTGTAGCTTGGGCTACGACTCGTAGGATTGCTCGTATATCCTGTACTTCAGCAAAATCTGCAATTTTCTCCCAAAATCATACCAATCTATCGTTTCAATAATAACAATGTAAAAACACATAAAAACCATAAAAAGTCGCATTAAGAACTTGCAAAATTTCTTGTTTTAGGCCAAATGTGTTGTATTTTGACAGCACATCAATACCCTTAACTTAGAACTATTGTTTGTCCTCAAGAGACGACTCAATCTAAGCAGATAATGAGAAACACATAGCAACTACTCTAATGGCATATACATCATTTAACTCCAATTCAGGTACCCAACTCTTATTTGCAAAATCGGATTGCAAAGCTACTAAGCAGACCAAAACACAAAGATGTATCCAGCAATTCAACTATGACAAAGAAAGGAGTATCAACAATCCACAATCACTGGGCTAGTGCCAATTATGCAGTGCAAATACCCTTATAAAAAAGAAGTCCATCTTTCTCACTCAAAGTGCATTTAAAATTCAGGGACTATGCAAGCATTCTCACTCTCACAAATGAAATTCATACATAATGAGTAACATCATAAGATTGCCTCTATACTCAACTTTGGACTAATGACAAAGTGGATTTGGATCACTTTAGGACTTAATGGGCTTGTAACATAGGCTCATGGGGCTTTGGTATGGCATTTTAGGCAAGCATGACTAAAAGCTATCCTTGAACTATGTTTTTCAACACTCTTACCTCCATAACTCAACCGTGTTCATAGAATCCACCCTTATTCTTCCTTTACAACCTTTTCCTAGGTGTTTTCCTTCTCTTTTTCAACTGTGCCTTATTTCTGAACTCATTTTTGATATTCTCTTCAATCCAAGGAAACTTTTCTTTTCTTTTTCTCACCTGGCACATGACTTTTTCATGTTTTTGCTTTCTTTCCCAACCAACCACCTCATTTTCATTACTTTACCACAATAAAGGTCACCCTCAACTCAGGCTTTTAGCTTGAGGTAAAGCATACAATATCTATTCCCCAAACCAGGGCAATTATTTGTAGCCACCCTCAACTTAGGCTTTTAGCCTCAATCAAGGTTCACATGTTCAAGTATAGACTAAGGCCAATATCAAGGTATTTCACAAAACAAGGCTAGGCTAGCTAGGTGTCAAGAAATAACAGGTGCATGTACAGCTCAAGCATTTGGAACAAGGGATAAACTATCACATTTGGTAGGTCATTTAGGCAAAAGTAAACTCACTAAAAGAACAATGGCCTAAGATCATTTCCCGATCAACCACATCACCAGTCTAATCTTTGAGTAACAAGGCAAGTTCTGAGTCTATACATAATACATGAATGCAGCAAAATAAGCTCTCACACACATGGCATCGCATACATAATCAAGTATAGACTCACAGGTCATGCTTCAAGCATCAACTTTCCTTCTCCTTATCAGAAAAAACATTGCCAGATACTCATATGTAGGATTGCAAGAATAACCAACAATCTCAAAAATTTTGAGGGTACCAAATTTTCAAAACATTCAGAAAGCATTTTAAGATTATATATGCCAAAAGATATTAACTACTACATATCTATAAATTATCTACACAACCTAAATATACCGGTTCAACGAAAACTAAAAGCATCATGGCAGGAAAACCTTAGGATCAAAAATAGGGGAAGTTATGGACTCGAGGCTACTCAGACGTCACCCTAATCCATAACATCCACATCCCACCGAAAAAAAATACTTTGTCCTCAAAGTTAACACACACACACACACACACACACACACACACACACACACACACATATATACCAAAAATAAGTTAAAACAACACCTCCAAAATATAATTAAAAATAATATTCAAAAAAAAACATAAAGAAAATATTGTCTAAAACAAGGAACAAAGTATCCATAAGGACGAGGGTCAAAAATATCAAACACATGGTGCTCAAGCACCGGCATCTATCTGGTCCTGGGGGTCCTAAGGATCCTGTGGTCCAGTATCCTCCTCGGTGGTCTGGGCTGTAGCTGTACCTGAGCTCCCAATTCCTCGTGCTATCTGCTGCTCCCGGTCTCTCCGTATAGCCGCCAGAGCTAAAGACTCCTACACTACCTCATCAGGTATATGCTCTTCCGGTGATGCTGCCTCATCAACAGTCTTGGGAATCTTCTGGCTCACCGCTGGGTCGTTACCCTCGAGGATCCTCTTTCCGTGGGCATGTGGACATTCATCGAACAAATCAAAAACATAATCATCCACTGTTGCCACCTCTAGGACTGCTATCGGGGCTGCTAATATCCTCAACAAGTCATCCTTGAACTTGGACAACTCCTCTATAATAGAAATCATGTCAGCAGGCTAGGTATCCTCCAGTCTCTTCTGGACTCGATCCTCGAAGGCATCTACTCTGGCATCCATAGCTCTAAGTCTTTGATCTATCATCTCACGAGCGAATGCCTTGGCCCTCTCCTCTGAGTACTGGACTTTCGGATGGACCCATAGTCTAATCTGGCCAGCTAACCTGCTCAACTGGAGCTCCTTCTTCACTACACAGTATACCAATGACTGAAAAGCAAAAGCAGATATAAGAGGAAAGTCTGCAAAGTCAACCTGTGTAGTAGAAGGTGCTGGTGCAGGTGTGTTGGAGGATGGCATCGCCTCGGTCTTAACAGTTGGAGGCGGCTCTGAGATAGCTGGAGTAGCACTGGTGGTGACTGGGGTCTGCTCCTGAGTCTGTGGCTCAATGGGGAACGAATTTGGTAAGGGAGGAGAAGCTACTCTCTTTAGGGCCATGGGGTTCTCATCAGCCTTGATCAGGCTAGAATTTATGCTGCGCACGACCTCTACATATGGGTCCAAGTGGAGAGAAACATGTAACCTAGCCGCATTGCATAATCTACGTATCAAGATGGAAAAAGGCAATACAGTCTGGGTACGGATTGCTGACTCATGGATCTACTCCACCATAATGCGAGCCTAGTCAATCTCGTAGCCAGCTAGAATGCTAGCTAATAGTACAACTCTCTCCAGTGTGATCAGATTATCCATAAATGTAGGTCTGATGATCTAATGGATAATAGACCACCAAAATTTTGCCCGGAATGATAAGTGGGACTTCACAATAGGATTGGCGTGGTTTGTGACCCACGCAAGCTAAGCACCCGCATCGCCAATCTAGCCTACTATCCGCCAGAGGAGCTCTGTTTTTAACCCAACATCCTTCTTATTCACCGCCTTCCTCATCTTTGCAATTCGGTTATCATATTCAGCGGTGGAATGGGGGGGCTTTGTAGTTTGGCCCAAACTAGACCCTCCTGATAGATTTTTCTGAAATGTCAACAGTCTCACCCCAAACTATGACCTCACACAACTGTGGTTGCTCAATAGCCTTCTTGTTTCTGGGAAGGTCCCTGCGAATAGTAGCTTAGTAGGATGCATAGAATTCCCAAACTAAATATGGGGCGTACTTGCCCAACCTTTGTGAAAGCCATCTTAGCCCATGGTGATCAATCTCAGCCTCCAAGTTTAACACACTGCTCATCCCTGAGTCCCCAAGCCTTGACTCTTCATGAAATTACCGGACCGGCTTCCCTTGACCTTTTGGTTCCATCCCCTTATCATAAATTTCCTTTATGTCTGATATACACCATCTTGTCATTTGGGGGTCTGTGGAGGTGGCAAGATAAGTAGGATCAGTCGGCTGTTGGGGAGCAGTCTCCTCAGGTTGGGTTTGTGATGCCTCAATAGACTCTGACTCGAAAAGTGAGAGTCAATCATCTGACTCGTCTTCATTACCCTCCTCTTCAGACTGGGAGGAACTATCTACTTCCATGGGGGCCCTTGATGCCCGAGACCTATTCAAAGGTACATGTCATGTCTCAGGAGAATACTCTAGGCGTAACTGGCACTCGAAGACTATTGTTAGCCCCCAAGTGAACCACCTAGTCTCCTCGCATTCATTCATCCAATTCATACAGAGGAAGATTTTAATTATTTAAAAAGGCTATCAGTGGACTTAAGAAACTATCACAATCACTATCATAGGTGTACGAAGAAGAGAGCAACTCAATAATAATAGGGGAATGGGAAAACAATCCCAACATCACTATCAGCTATCCATATCTATGAAGCTTCTATAGCTAACCTCTACGAAGGTACCATAACAAGCCATGGCTACCACAGTCCGATGAAATAACTCAAAATAAATGAAAGATAAATATGTCCCCCGAAATCAAGGTAGGACTCACCACGTCTGGATCAAGGAGCTCTAGACCTCAACGGTTTGCCTATTGAAGTCCTCTGTCTAAAGAATCTGCATCATAAAATGATGCAGTGTCAAAGGGGCGATAGTACGTGGAATGTATTGTATGTAAAATGGGCTAAAGTAAACAGTATACAATATCATCAACTCATCAATCACTCATCCTCAACTTAGAATAAGAAACAGGATTCTATCACATTCACTATCCATCAAGGCATCAAACAATCACGTCAACCTCAAAGTGCTATCAACATGAGACCTATCTAGGAGTTTCTATAATCGATAACCACCACCTATGAGCCAGTGATGATACAACGAAGAGATGTTATTGCTACATCCATCCAGTACCTTGCCAGGGGTAAAAGATGATTCTATTGGGATCCCAAAAGTAGTCTATCAAGTCCTCTACAGACAAAAGAAACACCCGCTTTCATGGTCCAATTCTCTCCTATGCTAGCCATGTAGCTAATGAGTGTGAGTGGGACTCACGCTTACCCATTTCGGTGCTAGTACTTCTTCGATGACTCGACTTTCTCATAAGACTATCAATCAATCAAGAACTTCCATCACCTAGCCTCTACGGGCAGGAAACTCTTACCTCACCTTATCATCTATCAACTCAAAGAATAGGATCATTCTTCAAAGATGAGTTTCACCTCATTTAGACTCTAAAAATAATAATTCTATCAATTTCAGTCATCAATACACTCATCTCAACACTCTGACTCCAATAATCAACACATTTAGATAGCTAAGGCTCTAGACATTACCCCTAAGTTCATTTTTGAAGGCTTTAACAGAGAAATCATGTAGTTTAAGTACATTAGCACTCAATAATAGTGCATAAATAGTTAATTTAAAGGATGATGATCGTCAATTTAAGATAATATATAGAATTTAAGGATAACTTTCAAGCAAATCTTCAAGAATTGTAAGACAAGACCTATCAATGATTAACTATCACCCTACTACATGCATTGAGGAACATAGAAGAACAATTCCATGTTCTAGGTAGCCTTTACATACCTGGGATGACGAATTACTGACTCCTTCTTCAAGAACTTAGACCTGGACTTGAAACCCTCAACTCTTTCTTCTTCTCCTTCTCTCATAACGTAGTTTAGACTTGGGAAAAATAGGTTTTGTGAAACCCTTTCATATGAATTTAGGCTTTAGAAATATGTTTTGGGACTTTAAAATGGGTTGGGAATGAACAAAATACCCTTCTCAAAATTTAAAAGAAAAAGTAAAAAAATGGTACACTGGTCCGCGGCACGCCAGGTGTGCGGACTAGTGTATTTCGTAAATTTTTGGGATTTTTTAATTTCATCGTAAAATAAAAGAAAATGCTAAGTATTGATCCGCACCCCCTCTGCATCGTGCCAGGAGCGCGGACAGACACTATTTTGCAATTAATTAGTGAAAATTATTTTTTGACCCGGTTACTCTTAAATCGGGTTGAGTCTATTTTCCCACTCTATTTTCCGCACTGATCGCAAATTCGGTCTCAAATTTCCCATCTGAGCTTTGTAAGACGCTTGCGCGCATGATTATGTTTCAGGGGCATTTCGATAATTTTACGGAATGTTATAGTACATTTTCTCCTGGGTCGATGTGCATATTTATCTCTTCATTTGACCCCTCCAATTGAACATCATCCGATGGTTCATCTCTCAGTTGGCGTCTCGAAGTTGTGGCAGCATTTTTTCTACCTTTTGGAGGCATTGTACCTAAAAGTTTACCAAATACCACTCAATGAGCCCCATGACGTTTGATCAAAAAAGATTCGTACACAATAATCAAGCGAAGAATAACAAAACCACTAAACAAAATACACTGAACCAGTTACAGGTTTGTAGGTATGAGGCACTGCTACAACTCGTAGGGTGTCTTACGAGTCGTACAATAGCCTCGTAGTGATAAGATGCCTGAAAAACAACATTCTAATCACAGATACGAGGCTTAGGTACTACTCATAGGTTAACCTATGAGTCGTATCCTAGGCTCGTAGTAGAAAATAGGATACAACTCAGAACAAGGTATATCTGATGAGTCCCTCACTATGATTCGTCATAGGCACTACAAGTTGTAGGTGGGTCTCTTATGGTAAGTTTTAAGGAACCGCAGGTGATTGTTGCCTCCTACGAGGGGCCGCTACGACTCGTAGGGTGACCTACGACTCGTAGTGGGTCCTCGTAGAGAAAAATAGAAGGCACCTGAGGTACCTATAACCTTCCCACAAGAACCAAGGATAATTCAGAATAAAAATTAAATAGCATTGAAGCAAAACATTATCGTAACAACTCAGACACACAAAGAATTCCATCATCCGAACATATCAACCCCAGACAAGAGATACCCACAAAGATAAAACAATTCCCGAATTATATACGAAATTTACCCAATTATACTAATCCCCAAACTTGCAATTATTATCACCAGCTAACTATAAAAGGAGTTTAAAAGAATTTAAGAAAAATGCAGACAAGGAAATCTTGAATGATAATATTAAAAGAAAAAGCACTATTTACC
>JAABOM020059929.1:0-12318 GCA_011800125.2 Solanum clarkiae
TCCATTTGCCAACCCGAAGGACATGACCAAAAACCTAAAGTGGCCATACCGTGTCCTAAAGGCTGTCTTTGGAATACCACCTTCCCTAACCTTCAACTAATGATAACCCGATCTGAGGTCGATCTTTGAGAAATAAGTAGCATCCTGAAGTTGGTCAAATAGGTCATCTATTCTGTGAACAGGGTACTTATTCTTTATGGTAACCTTGTTAAATTGACGATAGTCTATACACATTCTCAGGGACCGATCTTTCTTACACACAAATAGGACAGGAGCACCCTGAGGTGAGACACTACGCCTTATAAGACCTCTATCTAACAAGTCTTTCAATTGTTCCTTCAATTCTTTCAACTCTGCAGGGGCCATTTTATAAGGTGGAATTGAGATGGGTTTGGTCTCGGGAAGAGCATCGATCCCAAAGTCAATCTCCCTATTAGGAGGGACTCCAGGAAGATCATTAGGAAATACATCAGGAAACTCATTTATAATTGGGACTGACTCAAGACTAGCTGATTTAACATCATCAGACTTAACTCTCACAATGTGGTAAATGCAACCTTTGGAGATCAACTTTCTAGCCCTAAGATAAGAGATGAATTTTTCCTTAGAGGAAATAGAAATCCTCTCCACTCTAGAATGGGCTTATTAGGAAACTAAAACTTAACAATTCAGGTTCTACAGTCAACAGAAGAATAACAGACGTAAAGTCAACCCATGCCCATTATTACATCAAAATGAACCATCTCCAACTCTACCAAGTCAGATAAGGTGTCCCTATGATGGATAAACACTACACAATCCCTGTAGAACCTCTCAGCTAAGATAGATTCACCAGTAGGAGTGGAAACAGAAAAAGGTTCAAGCAGACACTCTGGAAGAACCCTAAACTTACTAGACACATAAGGGGTCACAAAAGACAAGGTGGCACCCAAATCAATTAATGCATAGCAATCAAAGGTAAAGACTCGAAGCATACCTAAACCACATATGGTGCGGCCTCCTGATCCTGTCGATTTCCCATAGCATAAAGGCGGTTCATCTCGCCTCCTATACTTGTAGAATTTCCCCTCTGATGGCTGCCAGCTGGAGGTGCTATAGAGGAATACACTCTAATGCTTTTTTCACCCTGTTTCCACTTTGAGCAATCACATTGAAAGTGGCGAGCCTGCCCATATAGATAGCAAGCATCCATGCCCAAACAACACCTACCTAGATGAAGCTTGCCACAGTTACCACAGGGTGTCTTTCCTCTCGTACTTTGTGCCACACTAGCTTGAGTCTGAGAACCTTGGGCCCTGAAATTCTGGTGACCCTGAGACTTCTAATCATACCTGTTCTACTAGACTTGTGCACTCGCTGCAGAAGGTGCCTGATGAGATAATCTTTTCTGGAAGTAGGACTTGTTACCTTTATTATGGTACTGCTGGCTAGGCTCATGTCCTGCTGATTTTGCCTTTCCATTCATCTGCTCCTCCCTATCCCTTCTCTTATCCTCCTCTATCTACTATGCATACACTATAAGTCTTGCGATGTCCATGCCCGCAATCAGTAAGACAACCTTACACTCTTTCTGCACGTGTTCGCCCAGACTAGACACGAACTTCCTCATCCTCTCCCTCATGTCTTTCACCATCCCTGGAGCATACATGGACAGCTTGATGAACCTGGGGTTGTACACTTTCTCTGTTACCCCTCCATACTTCAATTCACGAACTCATCCACCCTTGCCTCCCTCAACTCTTGAGGAAAGAAGTGGTCAAAAAAGGCCTCCTCGAACTCGTCACAGGCTGTAGGGTCTGCATCCTCGTCTCTACTCTCCTTCCACTGATTATACCAAACATTCACAACATCCTTCAGCTGGTAGGAGGCAAGCTCAACTCCCTCCATCTCATCAACATGCATTGCCTTCAGAAACTTATACATCTCATCAATAAAGTATTATGGGTCTTTTTCCACTTTTGACCCCGTATACACTAGCGAGTTCATCCTAAAAAAATCTCTAAGTCTAGTTGCAGCTGAGAGATCCTACGAGCTAGAGCTAGGAGCTTAGGAACCTTGGTTGTTCCCCTAGGAGGCCACCAACTGAGTCAGCATGGTGATGGCTCCCCTAAACTCTGCTTCAGTAGTGGGAGTAGCCTGGGGCTAAGCAGGGGCCGCCTGTGGCACCTCAGCAGTCCTAGCGGGGTGTCCCCATCTCCTAGTATCGGTCTGAACTGGGGCCTCGGGCTGAGTATTCTCAAAAGTTGGGACTAGGGCATCTCTCTCAGCAGTGGTTCTCTTCGGCAACATTTTCTGTAAGCGTAAAACGTATGAGTTAAAAAAATGAGATTTCCACAAGGCTGAACTCTATCGCACGAACTAAGATCATAGATGTCCTATAGCCTCCTGCTTGTGAAGTGTGGTGCACAACACACCCATAAACAAGACTCTACTAGACACGACTTCATAGATTCGCTAGGACTCTCGAACTCCGTGCTTAGATACAAAGTTCGTCACATCCCGGGAGGGCACCCTAGGGGTAACTGGCACTCAGAGACTATTGCTAGCCACCAAGCGGACCACATAGTCTCATTGCATTCGTTCAATCGAATCATATGTGGAAGATGTAAAGAAATAACAGACTATTAATGGGCTACCACAATCCCTATCATAATAAGTACAAAAGAAGTATCTCCACAGAAAGAAAGGGGGAAACATATAACCCCAACATCAACAGCTAAACTTCTATGTCAATGAAGCCTCTATAGCTATGCTCTAAGAAGGTAACAGGATAGGCCATGGTTACCACAATCAAAGGAAAATACTGACATAAAGAAAATGACCTAATCATCCTCCCAATGCAGTGGAGGACTCACCACGGTCTGAAATAAGTGCTCTGAACCTCAACCATTGGGCTGCTGAAGTCCCCTATCTAGAAAATTTGCATCATCAAATGATGCAGCGCAAAAGGGGTGTTAGTACGTGGAATGTACTGTATGTAAAATGAGCTAAAAGTAAGGTAAGCAGGGTACATTAAAACATCAATTAATTTATAATTCATCTTATCTCGATATAAGGAATAAATATCATTTCATTTAGCATTCATTAAAACCCATGAAATCATATCGACATGAGAGTACTATTAAAAGGGAATGTTATATGGGAGTTTCGTGGACCTACACCCATCACCTATGAACTGGTGATGGTACAACAAAGCGATGTCATTGTGGCATCCGCCCCATACCTTGAAGGGGCAGAAGGCGTACATTAATGGATCCAAAATAGAAATAATATTAAGTCCACTTTTGGGACTGAGGAAAAGTTCGTTGCTCACGATCAATCCTCATCTACGCTAGCCACATAGTTATGAGCGCGAGTGGGACCCGTTCTCACCCATTTATGTACTCGATACTTCTCGCATAGAATCAACATGCTCATAAACGTCAATATCCATCCTTTGTCATCATTTATTTCCTTTCGAACTAAGACATTAATTCATTAATTGTTCAATAACTTGAGAAGTTGGGAATATTTCTTTAAGATTACATTAGAGCTCTTTGAGGTTCTTAATTCATTATCATCAACATTCAATTCATTCAATTCAAAACTCGGACTACAACCAACAAATACAATCATGTGATCAAGGCTTTAGACAGAATCCCTAGGTTCGTTCTTGCAGTATCAAACAGGGGAAACATGCAATTTAGGTAACAATCATACAATAACGCATAAAATTAGTAAATACGAGTAGGATGATCATCAATTTGAGATGGTATATGTATACTAAAGATAATATTCAAGGAAATGAAGATGATGTTCGAGAAGTTCTTCAAGAACTACCACTCAGGACCCTCAACTACCAATTTCAAACTTAATTTATACATTGGGGCACATGGAAGAATAATTTCATGTTTTGGGTAGCCTTTACATACTTGGAATGACGAATAATCAAGTTTTCCTCCAAGAATTCACACCCGAATTTGAAACCCTCCAATCTCTGCTCTTCTTTCTCTCAGGAACTATCGTTTAGACTTAAAAAAATGGGTTTGTAAAACCCTTTTGTATGGTTTAATGCTTAAAACAAGTTTTGGGACAAAATATTTGGTTTTGGAATGACCAAAATACCCTTGCTGTAATTAAAACAAAAAGTCTGAAAATATGTGCACTGGTTTGCGACGCGCCAGGGGGGAGTACAGTGCATTTCAGCCTTTTTGTAAATTTTCAAATCCCAATAAAAATTAAAAATAATAATATGTGTTGTTCGACGTCCTGTCCGTGTCGTGCTAAGGACGTAGACAGACACTATCTCCGAATTAATTAGCGAAAATTATTTTTTCACTCTGGTTGCTCTTAAATTGGGTCGGGACCATTTTCTGACTCAATTTTCTATGCTGATTGCAAATCCAGTCTCGATTTTTTCATCAGAGCTTTGGAAGACATGTTGCGCGCATGATTATGTTTTAGGAGCATTTCGGTAGTGTTACGAGGTGTTACACTTTTTTACCTAAATTGCACGATTTCAAATTAGATTATCTATGGGTATCTCTTACTATGAAGTTGATTGTAAACTATGTTGGGGTTTCTTAAAATATGACTGTATAAGCATGTTTTGAGCTATGAATCTATGATCCATTATGTAATTTGATGAAGGGTTTTGATGTATCTTGCATGAGGGTATTACCAAGTATCTGTTGGTGTTTTTACATTGATTTTTCTCACAAGATTTCACTCTTTAATTGCATCTTATTGTACTAACATTATACACCTACCAAGTGTTTGATAAAATGTCCGATTATGGAATCTTGAGACATTGAAGGTCTAATGCATGGCATATGAGTTAAGTGACTTTATGATGAAGAGAGGAATGTATGTATGTGTTGATCTCATGAAAAATATCTATAATGTTGTAAGTTGAACACACCTAGTTGACGAGGTGTTATGCCTCAACCACTATGATTGGGGTCATATACCCGTCTACCAATTGGGGGATATATTCCTCAATCGCTTTGATGGGGTGTGGTCATGCTCATCTACCAATTTTGGGGGGGGGGGTTATATTACTTAATCACTATGATATGGGGTGGTCATTGTAACATCCCCAAAAAGTGCTCAAAAATGTGCCTCGAAAGTGCCTGGAATAGTAATTTCCATATGTCCCAGAATCTGTGGATGATATCGAAAATTCGACTTCATATTTTTGTTCAGGGGGGCAAAATTGAGTGGAGAATGAGTCTAACCCTATTTTAGAGAAACCATATTAAAATACAAAAATCAGAAGTTGCAATTTGTAGTAGCTAATGCGCGACACTGGCACGACACGCCAGTGCTTTGTTTTGGTGCTAGATTTTAGTTTCAGTTAAGTCTTGGGCCTAAGCCTTAGCACATGAGAAAATACCTATACTTAGCCATATTTTTCCTTCATATCTTACAAGATATTCCCCAATACTAACTAAAACACTTAGTCTTACATTTCTCTCAAAACTTCAAGTGCCAAAACCCTCTCCGGATCTTAAGGAATTCCACCAAGATTCAAGTCTCCATCTCCAATCATCATCAAGCTATTCTCCAAAGCTAAAGTATGTGGGTTTCTTTCATGGGTTCTTTTTACCACTGATACCCAAGCTTCCTTTTACTTAAATTTGCACGATTTAAAGATGATTTACTCATGGGCCTTATTTATTATGAAAATCACTGCACACTATGTTGAGGTTTATGAAATTGTGACTATTTTACTATATTTTGGGCTATGAATCTAAGATCCATTGTGAGAATTGATAAAGGGTTTTGATGTATATTGCTTGAGGGTGTTACCAAGTATCTATTTAAGGTTTTACATTGAATTTTCTAGCATAATTTCACTCTTGAATTTCATGGTTTTACAATAGCGCTACACACCCTCTAAGTGTTTGATAAAATGTCCGGTTATGATTTCTTAAGGAATTGAAGGTCCAATGCATCTCTTATGAGTTGAATGACTATATGATGATGAAAGGATGATGATATAAATGTATATATATATATATATATGTACGATATTCTCCTATATAGTGTTGGAATGTGACCATGCCTTACTCGGGAGTTGCGCGCCGGGTAACCTTGTCAAGGGGTTCATACCTTGATAACCTATCAGGGGGTTTGTACTCTGGCATCGTGGGTGGTAGGGTATGAATATTCATCAACCTTGTTGGCATTTGTACCCATCAACCTATCAAGGGGTTTGTACTCCGGTACCACTGGTGGTAGGGTACGACGATCCACCAACCTATTGGGGGGTTTATACTTCGACACCACGGGTGGTAGGGTGCAAGGATCCACCAACCTATTGACAGGGTTTGTACCTCAATGACCAAGGGTGGTAGGGTGTGACGATCCACCAATAGTCAGTGGTCTCTTCTTATATATATATTATGTTCTATGTAAACATGTTTTACTTAAGCATTAATCATACATGCCATATTGTTACTATGCTATCTATTGCTTGTCTCTATGCATTTTGACTATGATGCCTATCCCTTATTGTATTACATCCTACATACTTAGTACATTTAAATGTACTAATGCATACTTTATGCCTACATGATGTCACCATGTAGGAACCAATGCACCGTCCGATCATCCTCCTCCTCCACATGGATAGTACGATATCACTAAAGCTAGTTGGTGAGTCCTCTATTCCAGGGACATTAGCCTATGTTCTTATGTTATGTATTGCTACACTCTATCTCTATTGTGTACTTTGAATATGAGGGTGAGCCCGGTGGTTTTCCTTGGCCCCTACTATTATCTAAGTAGTAGAGGTGTTGTTGGACACAATATGTATCTATGCTATGAGCCTTGACTCTCTCTTGTTTCTTGATGGTTATGATATGGAAGTATAGCCTTAGTCCATATTCCCCTTGTTTATGCTTATCACTTATTGTCGTTTTAATTGCTTCTGCGACTAAGGATGTGTAATGATATGCTACGAGGCTTGTTTGGAATCCCTTCGCATTCTTATTTGTCACGCCCAAAGTCCCATCAAGGTGGACTGGCACCCATTGCCAATAAGGCCCAGGAGAACCAACCTGTATCTATGTGCTTTCTATATATATCATAAGAGATTTCTACGTTCAACATGCCTTTAAGAAAGTAAACAGTAATAACAAGCCAAAAGGAAATGCAATGGATAAGCCGTTGGTGCCATGCTGTCTAAAATATGAGACATGACGACACTTCAATTTACATAGTCTACAAAGCCTCTAGATAAGGAAAAGTATCAGATGAGGGTCGGTACATGCCCCTCCTCGACTAACTATATAGTACAAAAATATAAGCTCTAGATGCACAAAACTTTGAAGCAACCTAGAGCTTGGTAACAACAGTTGGATATCCTGTACTCCTACTGGGGAGAGCTACTAGCAACTGTACCTGCAGCATGAGATGCAGGTCCCCTATAAGGAACATCGAGCTAATGTACTGAATATATAAGGTAGGAAATACTGTATATGAATTAACAACTCAAATGAAACTATGCACTATTGCAGGATAAGAGACTACCTTTAGTTATACTGTGGGATCATGTACTTTATGTTCTTTTTATCACTTTACCTTTACTATATAATATGTGCACAACATGTAATACAAATGACCAACTGATCAGTGGTAAATCTATATTGGGATCGGCCCTAGCTAGGCTTTTCCTTTAACCCCTTGGGATACCCCTCGTGATAGGATCGACCCTGGCTAGGTGATTCTTCCACCCCTCGGATTACCACCCATCAATAAGAAATATGCTTTATCTTTCAATTACTTTTGAGATGATTCTTTTGGTGGTCATAATATTGGAACTGGAGGACTGTAGATACAGCATATGATATGTAAATAATCACAAAATATAACACCATAATTAAAGGAGTAGGTTACATAAATAATGAAATGCATAGGAGGTAGAACAACACATGAACTTTATTTAGTAGAAAGAACTCGAGTAACTTGGTATCCAAGTACGTATGTAGATTTAAAGATGACTATGTATGAGAGTATATGAAAATATGAAAAAGTGGAGACATGGATATTTGTTATGTCGGAGTAGATAAGAGCCTCTATGTACCAAGGAAGAACCTAAGTTTCATGCCAAGTAATACGAAATCTAGTAGCCTTACATACCTCGCTGTATGACCTCGCTATTACCTCGAGATAACTTTCTATTTCTCTAAATATTTATCTACAACATAGTAGGTGATAAAACTTGCATTAGAAGCCAATAGGTACATTTTGGTAGCCCAATCATATAAAAAATAAATAACATACAGGCAGCAAGCGAATAATTATAAACCCAAGTGTATTTTTTCAACTGTTCCGCCCTTGATCGTATTTTCTAATACACATTATCATATACATATCATGTGCAGCATGTTTAGTGACATAATACTCTTACAACAGCCCATAAATCACAACACATAACAATCCTACACAACATACAAATGGACGGCATAACGTTACATCCCTTCGCTACATTTTGACGTCGAACATTCCGAACCTGTTCCAACTTTAACCAAACTGTCCCCACCATATATAAACATAAAATTAGTCCCAAAACAATTCAAAAATAGTCCTCAAAATAGGTGGAGAATGTGAGACCATAGTCCTCAATCAATCAAATCACAAGTTCCTATTACGAGCACAATTACGATATCATATAAAACTCACTTTCATGGATTGTAAAAATGGCTCAACATCCTTTATATATTATTCTAGAACCAATAATCATTAAGAGCATTAGCCTCTCTTCATAATTAATCCAACCAAAAAGAGAGAAGCTTCCAAATAAACAAGAAAAATGTACAACAACTTTTGGAACACATGCTGTCCAACAATTTCAGCAAAGGTATAATCAGCTTAGCCTCTTTTTTTACAAAGGAAACCATACTAAACACATAAATAAACTTACTTACTATTACCTTTAAGGTGTAGGGCTTCTACAAGAACCCTAAAATTCTCTTTGTGGCTGTTTTGCTAGGTTAAGAAAGTGTAGAGAGAAAGCTTGTGATAGCTGATATTTTTTCCAAGTTAAGAATGACTTAAAGGTGCTACCTGTAAGCCTTTTTTGAAGGATCCTTTGGCCGACATTCTTGTGTGTTTTAAGCCTCGTATTATCAAGGTGGTAATGCAGCAGCTTGGCCCTTTTCACTTGGGCTTAATTGGTTTCAAAGTTGATGGGCCTTGGCTGCCCATTTTCCTAATTTCTCTTTATTTAGTTTGGGCCCAAATAGTCAAGTGGGTTGTGATATACTTGGGACCTTTTTATATTCTTATTGGTCTAAATATAATGTCCATTTATGATGCTAATACACGGGCTAAAGTTACACCCTTACACGGGCTTTATCAATAATTGGACTTGGACAAATTCGACGTCGGGCCTCGTCTCCATTTAGCTAGCAAATTTAAGCTAAGCAAGTAGGTGAATCACCTGCTAGCTTCCTAATTCCTACAAGCACCTCACTTCTCTCACTTCATTTATAGTCGTGATCTCCTCAATTTGACTTAAAACTTATTCACACTCGACCCTCTTCAGCGTTAGACATACATATCGCCCTCTAATTTGAGATTCAATCACTTTTATAAAATGGCGCTAATTTGAAAAGTCATATCATGTTTCATTTGCTTAGTGCTAGTATTGTAAGATGTGGGGTGTTACATCATCCCCCCCTTAGGAACATTCGTCTTTGAATGTTAGCACGATTGGAGAGCTTAACCAAGTTTAAACCTTTACTTACACAAACTTTTGACAACATATTAGGTATTCAATCACACGTACCTATTTGTGTCCCAATTCTGTATGTTGGAGTTCCTCTTTAGCTTCAAATAAGTAAGGGTATTTTGATTTCATCCCGTCCTCGGCCTCCCATGTTATTTCTTCTGTGTGCTGGTTTCTCCAAAGTACTTTTACTGAAGGTATTTCTTTATTCCTTAGCTTCTTAACTTGACGATCTAGAATAGCAACAGGTACCTCTTCATAGGTGAGATCTTTTGTAACCTGCACATCCTCAATAGGAGTGATACAGGATGGATCACCTATGCATTTTTGAACCATTGAGACATGAAAAACTAGATGAACCATTGAAAGCTCTTGGGGTAGCTTTAGTTCATATGCAACTTGCCCAAACATCTTAATAATTTTATATGTCCCTATGTAACGTGGGCTCAGTTTTCCTTTCTTACCAAATATCATAACCCCTTTCATTGGAGACATCTTTAAAAGTACCCAATCCCCTACTGAGAATTCCTGTCATCTCGTTCTATCATACGCATATGATTTGCTACAACTTTGGGCTATTTCTAGCCGCTGCTGTATCACCTTAACTTTTTCCATGGCTTATTGTACTAGATTTGTCCTAAGCAAGGTGGTTTCACCCACTTCAAACCATCCAATTGGCCACCTATATTTCCTTTCATACAAAGCTTCATAAGGTGCCATCTTGATACTTGAGTGGTAGCTATTATTATAGGCAAATTCAATAAGTGGCAAATGGTCGACCCAACTACCTTTAAAGTCCAATGCACAAGCTCGCAACATATCTTCAAGTGTCCTAATGGTGCGTTCTGCTTGACCGTCTATTTGAGGGTGGAATGTTGTACTTAAATTCACTTATGTCCCTAAGCTCCTTTGGAAGGACTTCCAAAACTTTGCAACGAATTGAGCTCCTCAGTTAGATATAATAGAGATTGGGACTCCATGTAGCCTGACTATCTCTTTAAGGTATATCTTGGCGTACTCTTCAACTGTATAATCACTCCTGAGTAGCAAGAAGTATGTTGACTTTGTGAGTCTGTTAACTATTACCCATATGGAGTCAAACTTCTGAAATGAGTGAGGCAACCCGGTAACAAAATCCATATTGTTCATATCTTACTTCCATATTGGAAGTTCTATACATTGCATATAACCTCCTGGCTTTTGGTGTTCTACTTTCACTTATTGGCATTTGGACATTGAGCCACAAACTCTGCAAGGTCCTTTTTCATGCCTCCCCACCAAAACATTCCCTTCAAGTCATGATACATCTTAGTTGATCCTGGATGGATGGAATATTGGGAATGATGGGCTTCTTCCATTATCCTCTTCCTTAGTTATTAATATCAGGATCAAATAATCTTTTTTGGCAATAAAGTACTCTATTTTGTGTAAGGTCAAAGGGTACTATCGTATCTTGACTCACCTTGTCTTTAAGTCGTCGTAAGATATTATCCTCGAACTATTTTTCTTTCACCTCCATTACCAACAAAGGCTCTGCAACATCATGCATAACAAACCCTTCCTTTGAAGTCTCAAGAAGGCGAACTCCCAAACTAGCTAGTTGTCGTAGAGCCTTATCCACTCCTTGACTTACCACGATTTGATCACCAATATTTACGATTGCCTTACGACTCAGAGCATCGGCTACCATATTTGCTTTTCCCAGGAGGTAAAGTATATCAACGTTATAATCCTTTATTAGCTCTACCCATCTCTGTTGTCTTAATCTTAGGTCTTTCTGCTTAAAAATGTATTGCAAACTCTTATGATCCGTATATATGTCAACGTGAACCCCATACAAATAGTGGCTCCATATTTTCAGAGAAAATACAACCGCTACTAGTTTAAGATCATAAGTTGGATAGTTTTTCTTATGTGGTCCTAGATGTCTAGATGCATAAGCAATTACCCTACTATGCTATGTCAACACACACCCTAAGCCAACTCCTGAAGCATCACAATACACTGCATACCCCTCGGTGCCTTCTGGAAGTACTAGCATAGGTGTAGAAGTTAGCTTATTTTTTATCTCCTGGAAGCTCCTTTCACATGCATCATTCCATTGGAACATGGTTGCTTTATGTGTCAACATTGTTAGAGGTGCATAAATAGAATAAAAACCTACAACAAACCTCCTGTAATAACCTGCCAAATCTCGAAAGCTTCGAACTTCCATGGGTGTCGTTGGTCTTGGCCACTCTTTCACAACCTCTACTTTTGCAAATCAACCATTATTCCCTCATTGGACATAATATGACCCAAAAATGCCACTGATTTTACCCAAAATTCATATTTAGAAAACTTGTCATACAACTGTCGATCCACAAAAAAACATGTAGCACTTGCATGGTCCTCTTTTGATCTTAAATATACCAAAATGTCATCTATAAATACTATCACGAACACATCCAAGAATGGCTTGAATACCCTATTCATCAAATCCATAAAAACTACTAGTGCATTCGTTAGCCCAACTGGCATAACAATAAATTCAAAGTGACCATAGTGTGTTCTGAAAGCAGTCTTAGGTATATCTTTCTCCTTCACCCTCACTTGGTGATAAC
>JAABOM020059930.1:0-12318 GCA_011800125.2 Solanum clarkiae
TTTCCTTTCTATGACACTCCAATTCACCAAAATCTATTCAAATATAGCATCATAATTATATAATGAATCTAACGACATTAAGATCAATTAATTTAGTGAAAAGGGTAAAATGGTCCAAAAATTTCATCGTCAGAAAAATACCATCGAAATCTGGAAATTTATACAAGGAAATGTTCCCCAAGTGAGATGGAATTCAATGGTGAAAACTATTTCAAAGACGGAGCTAATTTGAGGAAGAAATCACATTTTAAAGTTTTTGAAATACATTAAAAATGCTACAGCAAATCTGCAATTTTTACCTCAAATACAGCAACAATATAAGTTTCTGAAGCTCCCACTGTGTTCTCCTCGAAAAAGTATATAATTTAGCCATCGCTCAATTCTGATCAAAATTAAGAGAAAAATCGTTGGTTGAAGTTTGGGAAAAGTTTGTGATCTCCTCTTCGCTTTCTTGGATAAAATGCTCAATCTTTGCAGTCCTTTTAAAGTGAAAGAATGTGGAAGGACATTGATTGAAAGAATTATCTTTGATTCTTGAATTCTTGAATTAGACTCTTTAGTGTTCTTGACGAAGAACCATAATTCTTATAGAAGAAGAGTCAAAAAATCCTTTCTTGGGATTCTTGAATTTGTTGTCTTGAAACCCTATGTTATGATTTAAAATCCTATTATAGTTTCATGAATAGATGAAGAAATTCAAGTTTGGTGGATTGAAATTCATGAAGAATAACTTATCTTGAGGAGGAATCTTGGAAGCTAATCCTAACTTGATGATTTTATTGATGATTCTTGAGCGTTTATGTTTAGGAGAGAAGGGAGAGAATTTTGATTATGAAAACTGATGTTTTATACTTTTTGGGGACCATGAATAGACCCCAAAGGTTTTAGGATAAAAATACCCTCAAATTATAAAGAAAAAACGTCATTAACTCATGCAGTGAGGGTCCGCGACTTAAGCTTATAACTCTTGCTCAAATTCCCATCCAACCATGTCCTCCTCATCCATTCAATCCTACTTCTAAGCTTCAAGGTGTTATTCCCTAGATAATCCTACTCATACAAAGCAAATCCTCAATACTCAACTCTAAACTTCCACAGGGACTTTCATTAAAAGATCACTAGTCCTTTTCACTGCCTCACTACTCTTCCTCAAATCCTTATTATAAAGTCTTCACTAGTCTATCATCAATATTCACATAACAATAACCCCAAACTCAAGCCTATCACTCTAACCACTTCAACTATATTTTAGAATTTTCAAGCCCACTTAGCACTTTTACCTCCACCATTCAATGAGTTCTCACTCGAAGTCACACCAACATACTCTTACCTATCTACTGTTCATCATAAGTTTTGACCTCCCTCCTCCTTCTTATCTCTATCCCTACATGACACAAGTTTAACACCAATAGTATAATGAGGATACACTCACTCACTCCTCATCTACCCTCATCCTCAATCTACTTCTCTCAACATTACAATTTGAATTTGGAGGAACTCATTACTTCCCCCTTTTTGCAAAACCTCAAACTACTATCTCTCCATGCAAAATAAGTAAGATTGTACCTCTGAAACTTGATACTTTACATCTTACTATCAATAATGGAATAACAAGCTGAATGTCAGTGCATGCATTAGATTTTATCAGAATCAAGAACTCTCACTCTCTCTCATCAACCTTCACCTCCCTACTATCATCAACACTTCTATCAAGGCTGGAAAGTTAGATTACTCAAAGAGCTTGGAACGAAAGATCATTAGAACGATTTAATCAAGAAATCTCATCTAAGAATATTCATAGATTACAATCTCTCTTGTCTATCAAGTCTCCTACTATGTTAACAAAACTATGCGTAATGTAAAACTGAAGTCACACCACATTCAACACGGGACTAGAAACTCTTGGATTCATGGGGTAAGATCAAGATTAATGAATGAATTCATCGCTTCTCATCCTCAAAACATAGCATGATCGGGAAGCAACATGATGTGCATTGGATTAAGCGATAGGTACGAACAGTCATATACCCAAAGGGAATGGAATTTTACCTCAACTGAAGTATAATGACTATATGACGTGAAAAAGAACTGATATCTCATTTTGATTAGCCAATCACAATATAAAAACTCAAGATCTACTTCGATTCCTCACATCATCATCAACCCTTTAGCTCTCGAGGTCCTCCCTCTAAATTTGTGAATCAATTTTCTCTACTAGGCTACACGTATATACCTCGACACGGTCAACGAATCACTATACACAAGAATACGCATCTTAAACCCTTCTGTTATTTTATAGTCACATACATATAACTAGCCACTAAGACTCTTTTCAACAGTATCACTCTTAGCTTCCTTATGTCTCTATGGAACTCTCTCTCTTTGTTTGCTGCTCTTGATGGCATACGTGATCACTTTCCACAATTACTACACTCTAACATCTTTTTTTGCCTGCTAATGCTCAACCACTGTGCTCTTATAAATTTATTTGTATAAGACTTAGACTATTATGGAGAACTAATCATCATCTATTCGTACGCCCAATCGCTTAGCTTCTTGTGATAACAAATATTACTTATACCAGCCTACTCCACATCAACAACTCAAATATATTATTCGGATTCTCATAACAGTCATAACTTAGAGCCTCACCCATCTATACCTAATCATGGTTACATATCATAAACCTTTTAAGCCTCCTCTTTCCTAGCGCTTCTCCGTTAACTTATTATCTCCATCTAGGGGGTACTTCTACTCTACTCCTAGCACCATGCTCCTGGCCAGCCAACATCTTAATCCTTGAACACGGACTACAACAAGACTCTTAGGTCAAATCTCCAACAAGGACTATCACTATCATCATGCTATCTCCTCTTTAACACTACTAAAAATTTCAAGCTTAGGGTCTAGCACTAACATGTGCATCCATCGCATACATCTCTAATGCCAACTTGCAATTACTAGGTAAAAATTTAGGAATATAGGCTTACTAAAATCTCATAACTAATACTCAGTCAGCACATCCCCTCTTCATAACTCAAGCACCACTCACCCATTCACTATACTTCCTCATCTGGCTAACCTCCTAACTAGATGAATCTCATGGGCTCTAACATTGGAATCATAAGCCTATATTGGATCTATCACCTTGAAAGTACTATGTTCCCCTATTCAACATCTATACTTCACCCCAATGGTATGAATACTACAACACGTCAACATACACTTCATCTAGTTTGGGGCACACTCTAACACATTCTGACACTAACTCTCTCTCTATATATACCTCATCTCATCATGGTAATCATAGGATACTTTCGACTTTTTCATCATGCTTATAGCTATCGACTAATCCCTTAACTAGTTACCTAATGGATACATATATCTAACTATAAGCTTCAATCAGTCATCACTTTTTCTATCTCGTCAAAAGAATCCGAGCATAACTCAATACCAACGAACATAACCACGCACGATAAGACAAAATAAATAAAGGGAAGTTTCCTAACAGTCTCCATAGCCTCTCAAAGATAAGTACAGACATCTCCATACTGATCGTTGAGACTCTACTTAGACTCAGCATGTATGCACGTGAGACCTATGAACCTACGCTCAGATACTAACTTGTCATGACCCGAAAATAGGCATGATTGAACTCGTCTTATCCCACCAAGACCAGTCAGGCTACAACCCAACTATAACCTTAAAAGTGCTCGCACCAAGACCTATGAACAACTATATATATATATATTGTATCATCTTTAAAATTTCTGACAAGGTACTCGCAGTCCGTACGTAATCCCATTTGATATAGAATATCATGCACACAAATGGGCTATGCTAACCTACCAAGTTCAGCATTCTAGATTTAATGGTGCAGTCAAAATATCCATATAAGATCACTACGACTTAATGTGGATCACACTCTCAATGTTATTTTAGCCAATTTCCCCTATGGGGCTCGGAATGTGTTCGAAAGCCTCAAAGTGGAACAAAAGGTCATTCTAGACCAAACTCTATATTCCAAAGCTAATCACACTGCTTGAATTTTCATCCGAGCATGTTTTCCAAGATTATTGACCAAGGTCAACTCTGGGCTAAATTTCAACTTCCAAAATGCTAAATTGTCTAAACTCACACTAGAAGCCCTATTACTTCAGCCAACTATGCTTGTAGCCTAATTGCGTCATTCTGGAGCTGATGTGACTATTATAATTATATTTTGAGGCTATTTTCCTACATTTTAGTCCAAAAATGACTTTTGATGATATAAAGGCCTTCAAACACGAAAAACTGCACAACATACAAATGAACAACCAAGCGATCGAGCCATAGTGTCAGCAGGTCTTAAATGAACTAAGGTCACTAAAGAAAAGATCTAAATACTAACAAGAATTTAGAGAGAATAAAATAACTTGGAGGGTCATTACAAATCTTGATGATAATATTGGCCGAGTTATTGAATATAACTTTGAATAACGATGTTGACTCAATTGTTGAGGATTATGTGATGAAAATGAATTGGTCATTGAAAAATTCGAATGATAAGACTTGAGGATTATGATTATGATATTGAAACGGCGCCATGATTAATTGGCTTAAATTATGAATGTATATATATCGTGTAAGCTCATTACATATATTCATGCACTATTTGAAAGTGTCTATTTTCCTTGCTTTGAAAGATTAATTGAGTTCCACTTTTTAATGAAAGTTGATATGTCACGACCCAAGCCTAGCGTCTAGACATGACAGAACGAATAGGGAACCCAAAGGAACCCCAAAGAAGCCTCTTAGCGTATCAATTACACATCCTTGGTCACAGAAGCATAAAATAGCAAGTAGAGACATAAATAAGGGAAAATGAGACAAAGAGAAGTTTTTAGTAGCATGAACATAGAAGAGTCAAGATCATAGCTTAATTACATCACTTTTCCAACAACACTTCTTGGGTGGGAGCTAAGACATTTTCCAGTCTCACCCTCATTGTACCAAAGTTCCATATAAACAAATAACATAAGCAAGAATACCATAGCCAGTGTCCCCGAACTTGAGGACTCATCAAAGGTTATCTTCAAGATGCCAAATCTAGCTACATGGAGGATAATCGTGAGGAGCTCTAGTTCCTACATGGTAACATCATGTAGGCATAAAGTGTGCATTAGTACATTTGAATGTACTAAGTACGTAGGATGCAACACAACAAAACATAGGCAACATAGTTTAAATGTATAAGTATAAACAAATAGATAATTATATTAACAATATGGCATGCATGAGCAATTTTTGAAGTGAAACACGCCTGTAAATCATATGCAAATATAGAATATATTACATATGTAGGAAAGAGTCCTTAATCATAATAGATCAAGTGAACTTCTAATTGGAATCAAAGGCATATCACCCCATTGTAAGGTGATTGAGGTAGGTCGCCCCCCTATACACTTGGTCAGTGTGTAACGCTAGTTCAAAATCATGTAATACAAGAGCGAAATCATGTGAGAAAACTCAATGTAAGTCAACCCACCAACACTTGGTAATACACTCATGAAAGATATATTGAAACCATTCATCAAATCTCATAATAGATCATAGATTTATAGCTCAAAACATGCTTAAACAATATGTATGTAGGACAAATATGCATCATGATTGCCTGACATTACATTGCATCATCCTGCACCTTATTTACACAATAAAATTGTGAGCATATTCTTTGCAACTATACATTAATGGGTAAACTTTGTAATTGTGACTATGAATTAATTGGATATAGATTTCTAATAGAATGATATATTATGTATGTTAACCTTCTTGAGTGCAAATTATAGGTTTAGAGGTTCAGACGTGTGGTTGGAGTAGTTGTGCTCTTTACTTTCTACTTTGTGTTTAGTCTTTGCTTGTTGGGTACCGTGTTACTGGTACTCATCCTTACTTCTACACTTATATAAGTTGTGAGCTGGTCCTTCCTGATTTGCTCCATTTCATTTTGATCTGAGCTTCTGGATTGCCTTAGAGATAGCATCTTGTTTATGCACTGGATTCTCAAGTCTCCCTTTTTATAGTATGTTCTATTCTATTCGAGGACTAAAACATTTAGACTTGTAATTTTTTTCAAATCATTGATTATAATAGAGGATTACACTCTCGGCCGCCTAAGAGGACTGACTATCTTTCTCTTTAAGTGCAATATCTTTAAAGTGTACGTGATACCAGTCTTGGGATGGTTTTAGACATGTGATTTCTTTCTATTGTTGATTATCCTCCGCTTTATCTCTGTTGTTTAATGCTATAAGTCTATTTAGGCTAACTTGCTTTGGTGGGTTAAGGCAAGTGTTATCACACCTAAACCTAGGTCATGACATAATCCATTGTCACCATGCAGTTAGTGTTTACCAATCCCCAATCTATAATGTTAATATATGACCATTTGTCAAGATATATTCTCTTCCTCTTGTCCTTAATGAAACCATTCTTACATCTTCTAAGAATTGTTTATAATCTTTCAACTAGTGCCGACGAAATCAATCCACATTTTTGTAATCCGCCATATTTTAATGAGTTGGGTGAGTGACTTTTTATATTGGTAAAATATGGGTTCAAACTCATATTCAACCCATAGAAATATGGGTATTAATAGGTAAAATATGGGTAAACTATGAATTAGACAAAAGAATTAAACTTTCAACTTTTATTCACTCAAAATGTATTTATGTTTGTTTGTCTTAAATATTTTGAATAATATTTTTCTAAATAGACTTATTTTCATCAAAAACTTTTTGAAAAAAATTTACCTCTAAGAAATAGGAAAAACGTATTTCAAAACTCTCATTTAACCTCAAGTTACAATTTTTTTTCTTACCCCACCCCATACTCCGACCCCGCCACAGCCTTCACCCACCCCCTCCCTAAATAAAATTTAGTTTTTCTTAAATATTCAATCTGTAAAAAAAGATTAGAAATTTTTTAAAAAAAAATTCAATATATTTTACTCTATCTTTGTTGTTCCCCCTACACCTAAGCTGCCCCCCCCCCCCCTCGAACAAAAACCAACCCACACCTAAAAGAAACTTAAAAACTTATTATTGAAAAAGACTTCAAAATATGTAAAATTTTCAAATCTTTAAACTCCAACCGTACCCGCTCTCCATACCACCCCCGTCCCTCCTCCCCTCCCTCCCCCCCCTATGGGTCCAAAAATAATAATTTAAAATTTTATTGTTTATAAAAATCATATTTTTTTAAAAAAAATTTTTTTATCCCACCCTTATCATTGATCCCCTCTCAATTCGAGTGTTAGGATCACTATGAGTATGTCCGGTCTAGTCGATTTAAAAGTCGAGTCCTAGGAATAGTTCGGGATCAAATCACAATTTAGAAGTCGAATCCCGCTTCGGACGTTTAGTTTCATGATACAATAAAATCAAATAAAATACTTCAACATTTTTCTTCCAAAGATAACTAAAATATTTTATCCATATTGAATTTTAAGTAGAGTATTAATTGCGCATGAAAATATTGATAAAGTGATATTTTACGCAACCCATATATAATATGGGCGGGTTGAACCCATTTTATATTAACTCATTTTCAACCCGCCCAAATTTGACCCAACCCGCCTATTTACCACCACTATTCCACACTATGATAGCCTTACATACTTGAAATACACCACAAATCTTGATGAAGTATCCTGACTTGAAGAAGAACAATCAAAAAATCTTTTCTTGAAATTCTTAGATTCATTTTCTTGAAAACCCTATAGATATGATTTAAGATTTCTATTAGATATTCATGAATAGATGGAAATGTTTGATTTGGGAAACTTGAAATCTATGGAGAAGAACTTACTTGATAAAGAATCTTTAAAGAAAACCCCAACTTGATGTGTTTTTTAAAAAATAATTCTTGAGTGTTCAAGTTTAGGAATAAAGCAGAGGGTCTTAATTATGAAAAATTAATTTTCTGTATATTTAGGGACATTAAAATAACTCTCCAAAATGTTTATAAGACAAAAATACCCTTAAAAATATTGAAAAAGGCATCATCTCCCGAAACCATCACAGACCTTGGCTAAGTTTGTGTGTCTCTAGTAAAATGGTCATAATTTTTTACTTTAAACTTAAAATTAGGCAAGCTTATGGTGTTGGAAAGAAGATTAAAAAAATTTTAGTTTGATAGGTTATGGGCTAACAAACCCTTTATATTCTAGGATATATGTTTATTTGAAGTTGATCCTTCTACGAATTAATGCAAAAACAAAGCTGATAGAAATTTTTTGATCTAGACTTGGAGTAAGAGATCCCTTGTGACCCTAAATCATATTGAATACACTTCAAATACTTAAGCATTGATCCTATGCATATATATAATTAGGAGTCATTGAGTTTGAACCTATATATATATATGAAGAATGGCTCGGGTCTTAGCTTAAAAATTTTTGAGGTGTTACATCCTTAGTGTTTGCTTTCAGATTAAGCCTGGGATTCTAAAGTTATCCTTTATTTGTCAATTTTATTTAAAATAAATTTCTCATTTTTTGAGTTTTGGTGATTATGCCATGATGATATTATTGTACATATTGATATATTATTAAGCCGAGGCCTTGGTCGAGGACTAGTTGAATTGTGGGTTAGTTCCCTAATCTTAGGCAAAGGATAGTATTGATTATGTACATTTGGTTGTTTAGTGCTATTGTTTGGATAATGGTGATGACATGCATTGCATTGCTACTTGTTTTCATGTGTTTTTCTAGTAAGATCTCAGTTCAAGCATATGATTTTTATAGCTATTTTTAAAAATGTCTAATTTTACACTTTTACACTCAAAACTAATTTTGACGAGAGTAGTACCACCTTTACTACTTTGATAAATGAACTTTTGAAAATAAAACACGAAAAATATGCTCACTACTTAATTATTTGATAGGACAAATTGTTGATCTTTTTTTTATCACTTACCGATCAGTCAAGGATATTATCAATTTTTTCTATACTATGTGGTCTCATACATATCTTCGTTATCATGACTGAGCATCCATGTAGATCAATTATGGAAATCATGATTGTGATTAAGAAAGATATATTGATATTTTGAGTCCTCTATGGTTCTCTTTGGACTATGACACATTGAACAAAAAAAGAAAATTCTTGTAGGTCCTACCTAGCATGCCAAGATGTGAAGGTAGGTGCATATACTTGCTTGTGTGACACTTGATACTATTGGAATTAGTTATTTTTGTTACATAACTTGCATTTTATACATCGCTATCATCAGTATAATTGATTATTGTTTGTAGTTACCGATCTTATAGGGTATTAATTGGGTTATGTTTGTTGCTTTTCACCTTTTGGGCTTATGAGAATTTGATTAGATTATAATTTGACTATAATTGTGTATATTATATCAGTTTGATAGCTGTTTATATAAATGGATAGGACTTGTCTCTATATTGGTATTTTTTGATTTTGTCAGGTTAGAATGGTCTCTTGGAAGTTATGATGGATAGTGGTGGTTACCATTGTGATACTCCCAAATAATTGATTTCGTAGTGAATTATTGTAGTGAGTGGGTTTGGGGGTTAGCTCTCCAGTATGTTACCTTGACCCGATTACTTATTTCTTTTACCCTATTCTTTTATCTCTATTCTTTTTTTTTGGTCTCTTTTTTTTGTTTCAATTCTTTTATCTTTATTCACTTTTATTATACAATATCTTTTCTTTATCTGCTTGTACTATACATTTCTTACTTGTTATTTATACTTGCTTTGTCTTTGGAGCTCAGTCGGCCTATGCCTAGTGAGTATTGATTGTTTGATACTCATACTACACATCTATATCCAATATATCATAGTAAAAATTCTAACTATTGACATGTGCCTCATAGGAAGCATACTTTGATCTAGATATTGAGATGACTTCATGACTTTCGAAATTTCTTTTCTCTATTCAGAACCTATATTTATTTTGTATTTGAAGATAATTTTGTATATATTTGTATTTACTTTGTACTCCTATTTTGAGTTTAGTAGCTTGAATATCAACTGATACTAGGTCTTGGGGATATATGTTTGGACCCTATCTCTAGATTTACCAATATCATTAGTGTTAGAGCTAGGGACAAGTATAGTTATATGGATAAGTGTGGAGATATCTATATAATATCGTTAGGAGGCTATAGGGAATTCTTCGGAAATTTCATTCTTGAATCCCTATCATGTGTCTTTGCTTTGATCAACCTTTAAATGCTTCTTTGAATCCACTCTAATTTTTTGAATTCACTCTCTCTTAGATGGATAGCACTAGCTATTCAAAGGATATAGATGGGGCATAGGCACATATTACCAAAATTATTTGTACATATTCAAGCTACAGAACCTCGATTTGGTGTAGACCTAAAGGTTAGGAATGTACAACAAAAGCCAGAGAGTTTGGGTGTAACCCAGGTTCTGACATTTGGGTCCGCTTCAGCTGCTTTGGATTCAATGTTAGGGATCCCAAGTCTCTTTGAGGATGCACTACATATAAGTGTGTATTCGGGTGCATCGAATGGTTCTCATCCTAGAGTTGGATTTATAGGCCTCTAGTAGGTTATTTGTTAGTTTCTGAGTATGTGATCTAGTTTCTTGAGTGGATTGAATATAATCTCTATTGTTTCCTACTGAGCATGATTTTAGCCAGGAATTTATTAGGAGATTGACGTTACCACTTTATTTACTGTCAAAACACTTTATAATGTTTGAGTCTGCCTTCCCCCTAAGTTGTTAGTATATGATATTTATAGAGCGAACATGCTTTGAGACTTATAAAGGTTGTGGTAAGAGGTCCCTCTATCATTACAATAGTGATAGCATCTCCCTCGAGGTAGGCATCGACTTAGTAGAAGTCATTATTGATCTTTGCTTATAAGACATATGGTGGTAATACCTCTAGTTCCAAGTGGTTTAAATTATGAGCCCATAACAGACAAGGTTTATATTTAGCTTTTCAAGGTCCGCATTTTGGATATTTTGGTCGTAGGTCGATTCTATTTCAATCAATCCATCTCAATAGATTGCACTTAGTGATTTATGTTATAAGTGTGATAAGTTAGAACACTTTCTAGAGATTATTGTAGAATCTTTGTATAGTCAGCTAGGAGTGGTCCCTCGGGTGTTAGTGATAGTCCTCAACCTAGAAAAGTTAGTTTGTGCATATCATCATATCCTTCACATCACCTTATCCCATATAAGATGCTTCAATTATAGTAAGTTTGGACATTGGTCCAGAGCAATCCCCAAGCATGATTTAGTCAACTTGACATGGTTAGAATTTGTTACTCTCTAAATTAGGGTTATCAAAGCATGTTGTGGTTGTGAGGAACTTGGCTATCATTTTAGGGAGTGTTTCCAGTTTAACATCATCGCACAGTCATCGTAGTTAGATCAGTCCCATGGGGTTGAGGCACCTCTAGATAGAGGTGGTGTCCTAAGTATTATAAGTGGTGGTTTAAGTGTTCAGGTTGCGGTCATACACTATTTATTTTATGTTTCTATAAGCATGCTAAAGGCTAATGCTCCAGGTATCACCGATGTATGTGTGATTTTACTATTTTATCTCTTATTGCTTATATATATATAACTAGATCGGCTTGTTTATATTTTGTGAGTAGTGATTGAGCAGGTCCTTTTATCTTATTCATAGTTGCTTTTCTTTTGACCACAGTCGATCTTTGCTTGATAGATGGCTAGGATAGCACTATTTGGTTAGAAATTTGTTAGGATATTCTAACTGTTTTGGATTAGATAGTTGCCTTCATTGATTGTCGCCCTTCTTGATTAGTAGTAGAGAGATTGATTGCTGTTGAAATTCAGACAATATACAGAATCATTCCACACAAGAAGGGGAATCTGGAGAACTTGTCTTTGGGGAGAAGAAATGTTTATTTCCACTCTGAAAGAGAATGAATGAGAAAACCGTCTTTACAAGTGTTAGGATGCATATATATATATACACACACAAAATCTAATTAACTAGGCAATTTACTATTTTGCCCTTCTGACTAATTCCTTTACTAACTGCAGTTTACACTTAATTGCTAACTAACACACAACTAACTCCTGATTAGTTTTCCTACTCTCAATACCCCCCCTTCAATCTAGGTAGTGTAAATAGATTCAACACACCTAGCTTGTCTAAGAGATGTGTGTGTTGTGCTCTACTTAGAGCCTTAGTCAGCAAATCTGCTTCTTGATCTTTAGAGTCTATATGCAATGTCTTGATTGTTCCATCTTTGATCTTCTCCCTGATAAAGTGTAAGTCTATCTCTATGTGTTTAGTT
>JAABOM020059931.1:0-12317 GCA_011800125.2 Solanum clarkiae
GACTATGCACAGTAAAAGTAAAAGTCATGTCTCATACTTTAGACACCGTGGCCCCAACGGCCTAGTCATATGCATTTTCTTTGGCTTATTATCATTTGTTTATCTATTTTAAGGCATTCTAAAGGTATAAACGTACAGTAAAGGCATAGTTACAGATTGGTTCTCCCGGTCCTTATCGACAACGGGTGCCAGTCCGCCCTACGGGACTTTGGGGCGTGACACAAATTTTTTGTTTAGTACCATTTATAGTAATATATAGCAATATTATTAGAAATCTGCACTTGTATTAAAAGTGAATTATGCATGCAATATAAATATATTATAAGTATTTAAAAATATTATAGACATCAAAAGTTTGTATGATGACTCTACAAGATGAGTCCATTTTCAGTTAAGATTAATTGGAGGCTACTCGACGCTAAACCCTAATTCATGCCTATATAATGGGTATTATATTTTCTTGAAAATCTCAAAATTTTCATAAACTCTTAGGATATTTATAAAGAAATCAAAATATACCTGACTTTTCTTGATAATCAAAGACTTAAAGAAGATCCATAAAATCCTTTAATGGAGATCAAGTCCAAATTGTCCTAATTCGTGAAATATAGCAGTAACGGTCCTTGAATCATGAAAAAATCTTATGAGAGAAGAATCAAGGTAGAAAATAATTTGTACCACACTGTTTATTAATTAAATTATATTTCTTCATATTTTATTTGTCATTATAATTTATTTTTCATCACTTTAAAATAACTGTAAACAAATTGGCATTCCTAGAGGAACCCAATCCTCATTTTATCTCTTTTCTCATAAATCAAATCTTCAATATTACCATTTATAAATGTGGTTCCTAGGGGAAAAGGAGGCCAACAAAGGGGTGTTCCAAGGCAAAATCAATTCTACACTCTTCATGGGAAGCAAAGGATACATGAGGTGCCAGATATCATCAACGGTATGTTAAAAGTTTTTGATTTTGATGTGTACTGAAACGATCCCAAAAGAAGTGCCCGAAAGTATGCCTCGGAAGTGCTCGAAATTGTAATTTCCCTATATCTTAATATCCATGAGTGATTTCAAAAATCTGACTTTATATTCTTGTTCGGAGGATCAAATTAAAAGTGTCGAATTCCAAAGAGTAGTGTGCGTCATTGGCGCGATGCACCACTATGTTATTTTGGTGCCAGTTTTCAGGTTCAGTCCAAGACTTCTAGGTCTTGTGCCTAAGCCTTTCCACACGTGAAAATACCTATACTTAGCCTTATTCTACCCTCATATCATCCAAGACATTCCCAAATATACTACCAAACACTTATACAGTATATTTCATCTCCAAATTTCAAGTCTCGAAACACATCCAGATTCCAAGGTTCTCATTCAAGCTTCAAATCTCCATCTCCAATATTCTTCAAGAATTGTCCAAAGCCAAGGTATGTGAGTTTCTTTCATGGGTTCCTTTTCACTTAAAATTGCATGATTTAAAGTTAATTTACTCATGGGTCTTACTTATTATGAAATTCACTGCATACTCTATTGGGGTTTCATGAAATTATGATTGTTTTAGCATGTTTTGAGTTATGAATCCAAGATTTATTGAGAGATTTGATGAAGGCTTTTGATGTACATTACTTTTGGTGTTGCCAACATTATCAGATTGCATGGTGTGCTAGTGTCTATATTGTCAAACAAAGTGTTTTTGTTCACCTCTCATTTTTGGTAGGCTCTACAGCGTGGTTTGGGTACTAGTGTGGATTTGATTTAAGCTTTCCACCCCGAGACTGATGGTCAGTCAGTGCACACCATTCAAGTGTTGAAGGACATGCTTAGGGCCTGTGTTATTATTTTTGGGGCACCAGTAGGACCAACACTTACCATTGGCAGAGTTCACATATAAGTATCCAGATGGCACCGTTTGAGGCCTTGTATGGCTGGAGGTGTAGATCACCTATTGGATAGTTTGATTCAAGTTCAACTGAGGTGTTGAGTGTTAGTTTACTTTAGGATGCCACAAATTGGGTCTGTTTTATTCAGAGTAGACTTTTCATAGCCTAGAGTCAACAGAAGAGTTACGCTAATAGGAGGGTTAGCCTTTTGAGTTCTCTATTAGTGATAGTGTGGCTAAAAATTTCACCCATGAAGGGTGTGATAAGATTTGGGAATAGGGGCAAGCTCAGTCCAAGATTCATTGACCCATTTGAGATTTTGGGGAGAATTGGTGAGGTTGCCTATAAGCTGGCATTATCATCGAGATATCATCATGACATCTAATTTTTCATGTTTCTATGCTCTACTAGTACATTCCAAATGACTCCCATTTGTTTTGTTATGACTATATTAAGTTCGGTCCAAATTTTTCCTTTAAAGAGGAGCCTATAGCTATATTGGATAGGCCTTTATGAAGATTGAGATCTAAATATATATCTTATGTGAAGGTTCAGTGGCGACACATTCTGTTGATGAGGCTACTTGGGAATTGGAGCCTGACATGCGGGCTACATATCCCAACCTTTTTGAGACTTCAGGTACTTCCTTATTTTTTATGTTCAAGGACCAACATTATCTTTAGCAGTGAATGACATAATGATCTGGTTGATCATTTTTTTTTTCTTATAAATAAAAATTATTATTTTACACTTTCATGAGTTTTTTTGGGCCTATTTTGAAATATTTGAATGGTTGAAATTGAAATCCTATTTTTTAAAAGTTGGAAATATGTGTTTTTGACTTTTTTGGAAACTTATGTTATTGAACTATGAGTTTTTATACCATTCTATGTTTTGAGTGTCAGATTAGAGATATGTCGATTCCATTAGCTTCGGAACATCAAAATTAAACAGTAGGAAATTACATAACTGAATTCAAAGTTGAAATAAGGTTTTTATTCCCAAAGTTAGATTTTTAGTCATTTTCAAAATCAGTGTTTGACTTTGGCCAACATTAGGAGTTTAGAAGCTCATATAGGAATTCTGACAGTGCTAGTAGTTTAGATGGTGAAACAAAAACTAGAAATGGTCTCGTCATAATTTTTGGAGTTGCCAAGGGCAGTTTTGATATTTTGAGTTTTAAACTAGTTTACTTGACTTGCATTGGTAAATGTCTCGTGGAGACCTCAGAATCTAATTTTGATTATTCTGTTGATTACGAATTATCATATCTGGTGTGGATAAATATTTGGTTTGTGATGTTCCTATTCCAGATGAGTTCCAAATGCCTATTTCAAGTTTTTTTATTGGTTGATGTAGCTGGTACTGAAACACCTCTCATGTGCTTCAGAATGACCTTTAATTGTATTTTTCTTATATCTCAAAACTCGTGCACGATTTTAGAAATCTGACTCATATTTTTGATCATGAGGCATAATTTAGTAGGAAATGGGTAAAACCAGGATTTTAGAAGACACACAGCAAAAAATAATTTTCACTAATTAATTATTTTCAGTGGGCATCCGTGCCCCAGGCACGACATTGCCTGGGCGTGGACTAGCTCAAATTTGTCCTCTGTGTTTGGTATGCATCGCTGATTATACACGGACAAATGCAAATTTTTGCCCAATTCTCTTGTTCCATCCAAGGGCATTTGGGTAATAACCCAATGCCCAGTTAAATGTGAAAGAACCCTTTTCCTTAGCCATTTTCAAACCTATGAACCTCAAAACCCTCTTAAAATTCTCTCCAAAACTTCATCCAATATTCCATTCAACTCAAGAAATCTCAAGGACCAACTTCGGAATTCATAAACCCATCTCAAGCCTCAAGTCTTCCTCCAATTTTCTTTAAGAATATTCAAAGTTTAGGTATGTGGTTTTGATTGTGGGAACCTTCCTTCCCAAAAGTCCAACCATTTCTCCTTTCTTACTACATGATGATTATGAATCATTATGATTATTTATGAAGACTTGAATATGGTATTAGTCCTATGCATTCTATTATGGTTTATTTTGTGCATTATCATGAAATAAAGTATTATGTGGTATTTATGTATTACTATTGGGATTTTTTATGAACTCTTATTGATGATGATATTAGTATGCATTATATATATTTCCTCTATATGGGTTTTCCTAGAAATGATGTTTTATGCCAATGTAGTTGGGGTTTGATTGGATTTCATGCTTTCATATCCAAATTTTGCAAGATGATGTATATTATCATACTAAGTTGATTAAGACTGATTTATACTAATTATTTTCCCTACATATCTTGAAATATAATACTTTCTTAAAATACGGGAGTTTTACTACAATATTGGTGGGTTAATTTGAATGATTTTGAAATGTGTTGATCTTACTACTCTTAAAATACATGATTTTAAGTATATGGACATATGCCCACCATGTTTTTGATAAAATTACATGACACGGATTCTCATGTTATCGATGAACTATTACATGAGTTACAAGTCAAGTGATTTCGTGATGATCAAGGGCTTCCAAGCATGTATTAAATTCAAGAAAAGTATCCATGATTTGGCAAGTGACAAGTTGAGTCCTACTTCAAGATTTTGTCCTCTTATGAGCTATTCATGTAAAGTTAAGGAATCAAGCATGATTATTATTTTACCCTCATATTCAAGTTCAAGTAAGCTCAGTAGAAGAGGTCAAGCATATAATGAGCTTCTCATGTCAAGTTATCATGTCTCTTACAAGTTAGTCATGTTATTATTAAAGTATGATTATTTCAAATATTCTGTGGGATTAGACTTACCATCGATTGAGAATTAAGATGGGGGCTCGCACAAGGGGTCCTTATATAAAGTCTTAAGTCCCTAAACTATGTGCCACCGTAGGATTTTATTATTTCCCTAAATGGGTTTTACTAGTGGATCCATCTAGTTCATGTTATCATGTTTGGTTCACTTTGGCAAGTAGACCACACTTCGCCGGTGGGGTGTAATACCTGGTCACCTATACCGAGGGGGTGTCATGCCCTGTCACCTGTACCGAGGGGGTGTCATGCCTTGGATTCCAAGTTATAGTTGCTTTGTCAATGTCGATTAAGGTCTCTTCCCACATATTTATGATATATTATGCAAGTTAAATGTTTTAAATGCACGCTTTACTACAAGCATTGATCATAAATGTCATATTGAGATTATATCCATTGCCTATGTGTATGCATTTTGAATATCATGGGTTATGTGTTTGCTGCATTGCAACCCTACATATTTAGTACATTCCAAGTACTAACGCATACTTTATGCCTACATGATATCACCATTATAAACTGGAGCTCATATTGATCGTCCTCCTCCACATGGTTAGTTTGGTTCATTTGAAGAAAGCTTTTGGTGAGTCCTCAACTCTAAGGACAATATCTACTTTTCATTCATGTTATGTCAAGACTTTCTTATTATGTTTAGATGCTTATAGTTTTAAGGGAGAGCCCTGGAAGTGTCTTGGGCCTTGCTCCATTCCATATAGAGGTGTTGTTGGAGATTATGTTATGGTTCTCCATGCTTTTGAGCTTGATTCTTCTTATGCCACTATTATTATGAATAACTTCTCGTAATCCCACTTTCTTTTTTAATTATATAACTTGTTGATATTTATTTTCTTCGCGACCAAGGATGTGTGAATAATATGCTACGAGGCTTGTCTAGGGTTTCTTTGGGTTCCACATTCGCTTATTATATCCAGATCCTAGCCTTGGGTTATGACAGGTAAAAAGGAATTTTTGGTGCTTGTACTTTTCTTGTCCACTTTCGCGGGGAAGCCTCCACGTTCGCAGATGTCTTGCTGTTGATGAGCTTCGCATTAGAGGACACGATTATTCCAGTAAATAGCAGAATTGTGGCTACGGATGAGTGGGTACGTCTGATTTCCCTATCTCCTGTTAACACTCAATATTCGCGGGATGGGCTTCGCGACTGCGGAGGTCCTTTTGGTCCTTGTCCTCCGTTCATGGAACCCATTTTGGGGACAATGTTTATGTTCTTATGTCATGTATTATGACTCTCTTTCTTTATTGTATATTTTGACTATAAAGGTAAGCCTAGTTGCTTGTCTTGGCGCTCGATAAGTTCTATGGTTAGAGGTGTTGTTGGATATGTTATGTATAATGCAATAAGCTTTTAACTCTTTCTTGACTCTTGATGTTTACGATATGAAAGATATCCCTTAGCCCTGGTTATCTCTATTTACTATCTCTTGTTGTCACTTTATTACTTCGATGACCAAGGTTGTGTAATGATATGTTAAGTTGCTTGGGATCCCTTCGGGTTCTCCATGCATCGTGTCACGTCTAGGCCCTAGGCTTGGGTGGTGACAAACTTTGTGTGAGAGCACTAGGTTGTTAATGGATCCCGACATCCAACGCACCATGTCGATTAGAGTCTTATTCATGGTTGTGTTGTGCACCACAACTATGACTAAGAGGCTATGAGACATTTTAGGAAATGTTTCACTTTTTTTTACTCTATGTAGTACTATAGAAGTTAAGGTTTTCTCCTTAATGATTGTTCTTTTGTATGCTAGATCATGCCTAACACAAGTGGAAGAAGAGCCCGCACACCCGAGGAACAACTTGCTCATGGTGAGCTCCGGGATGCTCTCACTTTGCTGGCACAAGTTGTGGCTAATCAATCAAATCAAGGTGCCCAAGCCCCTCATGCTCCTACACCAACATCTCGGGTGAGTGACATCATGAGGAAGAATCCCCCAAAATTCTATGGGTCAAAGGTGGATTAGGACCCTCAAGAGTTCATTGATGAGGTCTACAAGGTTTTGGCTATTATGGGTGTTAGATCAGAAGAGAAGGCGGAGTTGGCGGCTTACCATCTCAATGGGGTAGCATAAATATGATTTAATCAATGGAAGGAGGATAAGGGAATTGATAATGTGGTGCTTTGGTAGGAGTTCAAGACGACCTTTCTCAATTGATTCTTCCCTTTTGAACTTAGGGAGGCCAAGATGGTGGAATTTAGGAATTTGAGACAAGGGTCTATGAGTGTAAGGGAGTATGCCCTCAAGTTCAATCAACTCTCTAGATATGCTCCCTACTTGGTTGCCTACTAAAGGTATAGAGTGAACAACTTTGTGATGGGTGTTTCCGATTTGGTGAGTGAGGAATGCCGGTCCGCTATGTTGAGTAATGACATAGATTTGTCCTGTTTGATGACCTGCGCCGAGCAAGTGGAGGTGGAAAAGTTGAAGAAGAGGAGAGGTAATGAGGCCAAGAGGGCCCGCTTTGAAGGTAGATTCCAAAGTCGAAATGGTTGCCGGTTCCATCAAGACCAAGGGTCTTCTCATGCTTCTAATAGGTGGTTTCCAAATGACTTCCCAGGGGCCCAAGGTGTTGGTGGCATGGTCCCTAATAATATGTGTCCAAAATGTCGTAGGAGGCAATATGGCCATGCTTGAGAGACACTAATGCATGTTATGGGTGTGGAGAAGTTGGTCACAAAAAGATTATTTGTCATTTTATTGCTTCCGCGACCAAGGATGTATAATAATATATTAAGAGGGTTGCTTGGGATCTCTTCGGGTTCCCCATACACCGTCGCATCTAGGCCTTAGGCTTGGATCATGATAGGTTCCCTTACAAAACCCCACCAAAATCTCACATTCGATGCTATGTCATCCAACGGAATCTTTAAAATACAAATTAGAATCATAAGTGGCAATTGTAGGAGTAGGTCGAACTTAGGAACCACCAAGTGATAATTGTCCTTTCATCTTGGGGACCTTTCTTAAAGATCTTTTAGGGAAATAATGAACATGCTAATATCTTTTACAAATCATTACTAAAGCTTTACTTTAATTCCCTAATAATTATCATATACCATAAAGATTTGCTTGAAAACTAGGTGGTCCAGGATTTTTTAATGGAATAATCATAAATTACATAAAACATAAGGAAATTTCTCTTTTAAGGACCATCAATAATGCCCACACTTCATCATTATCAAAAGCCATCATTGGGGTCATCATCAATAGTTCAAACATACATATACATAGTAAAATAATCATAGGATATCATGAATAACATCTAATAACTTAAAATTTATAAAATCATCATAAGCATGCATAATAACTTAGGTGATTTAATGAAAAGGTAAAATACACAAAAGGGAACTTTAGGGGGGAGGATAACCATAAATTAACTCCATGCCTCGAGGAAATTGGTGAGAATCAAACCTTGGAGACTTGGGAAGATTCTTAGAAACCCTAGTTCTTGCCTTGCCTTTTTTCTTTTAGAGAGAGTTTTTCCTTACAAATTTTAGAGTGGAAGAATGAAGTATTGAATGAGGGACTTAGGGCTTTAAGTCTTGTATAGGGTACCTTTTTCAATCCAAAACAATATAGTCTAGGAATAGGAAGGATGAAAATGATATAATTGCCCCTTACTAAAATATCGAATTCAACATATGATACCCCAATTTGGGTCGTAGGTCAATCCATGGTCCATAGGTCCTATTCGTCATCTAATGCATCTAAAATCCCTAAAAATGACATTATCTTGATCCAAACCACAAAACCTCCTGAGCCATGTAAAATATTACTAGTCGTGGTAGGACAGATAGAGTCCTTCCACTCTTAGCCATTTTTTTTTCTTATTTTCTACATCCCATTCCATGAAGCACCCTACATGTCATATCCTATTTCATGGTCCATTTGGTAACACATAGGTCACCTTCCAACAAACTCCAAAATTTCCTCATGTCCAATAGTCTCTGTCATAGTCCTATTCTATGGGTCGTTACTTGGTCTGTGGGTTGCGTTACACTTGGAAACTTTTACCTTTCCTAAAGTCTCATATTTAAGGACCAATCCTACAGGTCATATGTACACCTATGGGCCATAAGTCGCCTTCGTGAACTTGACTTCAAGTCATTTTCAGGCCAACCTTTTTACACTCAAGGCTCCTAAACTAGGGGTCATTACAATTTGTACTGGTGTTCATTGATTACATTCTAATCTACTCCTAAAGTGAGAAAGAGCACATGAAGCATATAAAGGTGGTGTTGCAAACCCTAAGGGAGAAAAGACTCTATGCAAAGTTTGATTAGTGCGAGTTTTCGCTAAGTGAGGTTATCTTCCTTGGGCATGTGGAATCAAGTGATAGTATCAAAGTTGATCCTAAAATGACCGGAGTTGTGAGTAATTGGCCATGTCCATTGAATCTTACGGGCATGAGGAGTTGCTTGGGCCTAGTAGGATATTATAGAAGGTTTGTGAAAGATTTTCATCTATTTCGTCCCTACTCACCAAGTTGACTCAAAGAAAACAAAGTTTATTTGGATGGATGAGTGTGAGAAAGCTTCAGAGCTTTGAAGGATCGACTAACTTCATCTCAAATATTGACATTTCTAGAAGGGAATGATGGGTTTATTATTTATTATGATGCATCGTGGACTAGGTTGGGGTACGTTCTAATGCAACATGGTAAAATGATTTTTTATGCCATAAGACAATTGAAAGTACATGAGAAGAACTACCTAAATCATGATCTTGATCTTTTGGTGGTAGTGCTTGCCTTGAAGATTTGGCAACATCACTTAAGATTCATGTGGATGTCTTCACTGATCATAAAAGCCTCCAACATGTGTTCACTTAAAAGGATCTCAACTTGAGGCAACAAAGGTGGTTAGAGATACTTAAAGGTTATGACATGAGTGTGAGGTATCACTTGGGAAAAGCCAATGTGGTAGTTGGCACCCTTAGTAGAATATTCATGGGTAGTGTGTCTCACATTGAAGATGATGGAAAAGTGAGTTGGCAAAGGAGTTCCATAGGCTTGCTAGATTGAGGTTAAAGTTGAATGAATCTAGAAGTGGTGGTGCAATGGTTCTTCATGGGTCCAAATGTTCTTTGATTGAGGAGGTTAAGTTCAAAAAAGATCTTGATCCTACCATAGATGAGTTGAAAGCATTAGTGAAAAAGGAAAGATAGAAGTTTTCTCACAAGGGGGAGATGGTGTGCTCTGATATCAACGGAGATTGTGTGTACCCAATGTTGGTCAATCAAGGAAGTTCATATTACAAATGGCTCATAACTCCTGATATTTCATTCATCCCGGCACTAAAAATATGTATAGAGATTTTATGGAGATTTATAGGTGGAAAGAAATGATGAAGGACATTGCCCAATTAGTTTCTAAGTGTCTCTATTTACAAAAAGTTAAAGTAGAACATTAAAGGATAGGTGGTTTGTCCTATGATATTTACATTCCTACTTGGAAGTGGTAATAAGTCAATATGGACTTGATAGTAGGGTTGCCAAAGACTACGAAGCATTTTGACTCCATATGGGTGACAGTGGATCGCATGACACAGTTGGCTCACTTCTTACTGGTCAAAACTACATTTAATGCTAAAGGCTATGCTCATTTGTATATTTAAGATCGGGGTGTATAATTAATCTTATATTTTTGGAAATCTTTCCAAAGGGGACTTGGTACTAAGGTGAAGTTGAATACTGCCTTTCATCCCAAATCGACGGACAAGTCGAGAGGAAAATTCACACTTTGGAAGATATGTTTAGAATTTGTGTATGGGAATTCAAAGGGAGTTGGGATGAGAATTTGCCTTATATCGAGTTTGCCTACAACAATAGTTATCATACAAGTGTTGAGATGGAACCATTCGACGCGTAGTATAGTAGACAGTGTAGATCACCCATTGGGTGGTTTGAAGTCAGGGAGGTGGCATTGATAGGATCTAACCTTGTCACGAATGCTATGGAGAAAACTAAAATCACAATGGAAAAGTTACAAACGGTACAAAGCTGCCAAAAGTCCTATTCCTGTGTTAGAAGAATGGATCTTTAGTTCCAAATTGGTGATTGCATCTATTTGAAGTTGTCTCTTCTGAAAAGTGTGATTCGGTTTGGTAAAAAAGGGAAATTGAACCCTAGGTATATAGGGCCTTACAAAGTGGTGAAAAGAGTGGGAAAAGTGGAATATAAGTTAGAGTTTCCCAATGAGATAGGTTTAATCCATCGGATTTTTCATGTGTTGATGCTGAGGAAGTTCATAGGTGATCTAACCTCCATAATTCCTTTAGAAGATATGAACACTGACGAAAAAAAGAGTTATGAAGATGTACCTGTTGAAATTCTAGACTAGCAAGTGAAAAGGCTAAGGATCAAGTAAGTTGCATCTATTAAATTGCTTTGGAGAAATCATCAAGTTGAGGGTCCCACATGGGAAGCAGAAGCTGATCTGATAAAGCATTACCCATAACTATTCCACTCTACTCAAGCCTAAGCTACTAAGATATTCTTCCTAAAAACGTCAAATTCCTTACATTTTAGTATTGCATGATACATACACTTATTCTTATGTTTATGGATTGTTTTGAGACATGTTTTATATGTAAATTTTGAAAATTTCATGAAATAATGTTTAACTTGCATTTTACATACATATTGGGTTGTTAGTTGATGATTAACTCCTAAAGCTTGCCTATAAGTATATTCGGGGGAAGAATGTTCCCAAGAAAGAGATATTATAACAACCCTTAGTTTAGGAGCCTAGAAGTGCAAAAACATTAGATTGAAAAATGACCTGGGGTCAGTTCTCGAAGCCTATGCATGGCTCATAGGTAGGATGATGTCCCGTAGGTCAAACTCTTAAGGATGAACTTCTGGAAAGGAAAAAAGTTTTCAAGTGTAGGGTAACCCACATAGACATTAACGACTTGTGAAACCTTTGACGGTCCATAGGTTGTGTCGTAATTGAGAGTATCGGACATGACAAAAATTGGGAGTTTCTGGACAGTGACCTATGATTAAGAACACAGTCCAAAGACTATTATATGAACTGTATAAACCCTTTTAGGTGAGGTCTAATAAAGTAATAAAATTGACCAAGGATGAGAGGACGCTATGAGTTCAGCCACAGGTCATAAGTCAAAGGATGTCCTGTAGAAAAAGCTTTCATGGTTTGGATCAACAAAATAATTTTTGAAGATTTAAAATGGAGAACAGAATAGATAGGACTATGATCCATTATAGTCCAGCCTAGTGGATCCACGTAGACCGTTTATATTATATAAAGATATGTGAAAAGTGACGGAGTTACACTCGGCAAGTGGTCTCCTCGTGCCTATGTAAGGGGTTTCTTGTTGATTCCATGTAGTAACTCACATTTTCTTATATGTCTTTTACAGTCCACTCCCACAAGTTTATGACTCTATGATATAGTTCCATCATATGTGCTTTTTTATGCATTGATTCTCATTCATATTGAGCGATGTACCTTGTTCATGCCTAAACTCATGTCATGTACTTTTACCGTCATATATATGTATCCATAGGTGTCATAGTAGGTTTTGCAGCCCCAAGTCTAGTTTCTATGATTTACTCTAGTGCATACTTC
>JAABOM020059932.1:0-12317 GCA_011800125.2 Solanum clarkiae
ATCATCTTTCTGGCCTTAAAATAAGAGATAAACTTACCCTTTGGCACCCCAATATTGCCTTCCCATTCAAGAACTGCATCATTTGGAAAGTGGAAGCACACTCTCTTAGTTCGCCAATCCACAGTGGCATAGCAAGAATCTAACCAATCCATACCCATTATAACATCAAATTCCACCATTTCTAGCTCAATAAGGTCACCCAAATGTGTCACGATCACAAATACTTACCACACATTCATAATAAATCCTTCTAGCCATAATAGATTCAACGGTTGGTATAGACACTTCAAATGGTTTGTTCAATAATTTAGGTGTCCTCTTAAGCTTCCCAGAAACTAGTGGGGTAATGTATGATAGTGTAGAACCAGGGTCAATTAATGCATATACATTATGATGGACAATGTACTTGTGATCACATCAGGTGAAGCTTCCAAATTTTGCTGACTCCCCAGAGCATAAGTACGATTCTGGACTCCGCTAGAGCTAGCTGCCCCTCTGACACCTCTACCATGAACTGTAGGTGTTTGTTGACCCCTACCTAATGGAGGAACTGACGATGATGATGCAACAGCTGACCCAGTAGATTGTTCTATATCACCCATACGCCTCCTTGGGCAATCTCTCATCATATGCCCTGGCGCACCACACCAATAACAAGTGTCTGTCCCAACACGACATATACCTGAATGACTCCTTCCACACTGTTTACAAAGCTGCGTAGGGATCATTTTCCGGCCTGTTGAATATCCCATTGTCCGGGCGCCTTGTGTTTCACTTCTTAGACCAAACTGATTTATCCTAGACCCTTGAAGTTGTGGTGAAGCATTGGCTGCAGAGTAGGAGGATAATGTCCTAGGTGGTCTATTAGAAAATCGAAGCCTAAGCTCACCTTAGGGTGGTGTAAACTGCACTGTAGACCTGGCCCTCTTGGCCTACCCTCTTTCCAAATCTTATATCCTTCTCCTTTGCCTCTGATCCTCTAATTTCTGTGCAAAAGCTTGCATTCTCGCTATATCCATGTCTTTGTTCAAGGAGACAATGGTACAGTCTCTGACCAGATACGTATCCAATCTATCCACATATTGATGAACTCTATCTGCCATAACAACAACTACATTAGGAGCATACCTGGCCAGAAAATTAAATTGAATGCTATACTCCCTCACGTTCATATTCCCTTGGTGGAGATTTAGGAACTGATCTGCACGGGCCTCTCGGATCTCTAATGGCAAGTAATGGTCAAGAAATGCCTCTTTGAATTCCTTCCAGGTAGTTGGAGGTACATCTATACCCTTAGATTACTTCCAAGCTTCATACCACAATATAGTCACACCCTTTAACCTATTTGTTGCTAACTCGACAGCTTCTGTACCACTCACATGAATAATATCTAAAGTGCTCTGAATCTGATCAATAAAGTCTTGGGGATCATCATTAGGATCTGACCCAGTGAAGGATGGAGGGTCCAAATTAAGGAAATCATGTCTCTTTGTGCCAACTACCCTATTCGCACCATTTGCACCTATAACCGGACCTTCCTGTCTTTGACCTTGGCCAACAACTATACGAGTCAATAGTTGGACTGCATTTTTCAGATCCTGCATGGTAGCATCAATAGGTGGTTCTGGGGGAATTTCACTACTTTCGAGTTCATCGAGAGCTGGAGGAGTTGGAGATGTCTGTGACAAAGACTCCTTTTGAACCTTATTTCATTGTTTCACCTGACTGGGTATACTAACCACCACTTCTACCCCCTTCCCTTTACCTTTGTTTTGCCTGGTTTCTGGCATACTTGTTGTACAAAACAATTTAGGGATTAGACACAATCCACCTCTTACACTTAGCTCTATGGCACGATCTAAAAAATGAAAAGAAAGTAACAACTCCTAAATTCCACGTAGCCTCCTTCTTATAAATATGGTGCACAACACATCGATAAACAAGATTCTACATAGACACGGCTTTGTAGACTCTCTAGGATGACCCGCTTTGATACCACTGCTGTCACACCCAAAGCCTCGTTAGGGCGGACTAGCACTCATTGCCAATAAGGCCCGGGAGAACCAACCTGTATCTATGCTCTCTCTATACATATTATAAGGGATTTCTAAATTTAACATGCCTTTAAGAAAGTAAACAGTAATAACAAGCCAAAAGGAAATGCATATGGCAAGGCCGTTGGGGCCACAATGTCTAAAGTACGAGATATGAACACACTTTAATTTTACATAGTCTATAAAGACTCTAGATAAGGAAAAGTATCTGATAAGGGTTGGGACAGGCCCCGCCTCAACTAACTGTACAATACAAAATATAAGCTCTAGACACAAAGCTCTGAAGTAACCTGGAACTTGGAACCAGCATCTGAATATCTTGTACTCCTACTGGGGAGATCTACTAGCACCTGTACCTGTAGCATGAAAGCAGGTCCCCCGTAAGGGACGTCAGTACGAGATAATGTACTGAATATGTAAGGCAAGAAATAGTGTCATATGAAGTAATAACTCAATGAAACTATGTATTGGTGTAGGATAAGAGACCACCCTTAGTCATATTGTGGGATAATGTACTTTATGTTCTTTTTATTACTTTACCTTTACTGTATAATCTGTGCATAGCGTGTAATACAAATGACCATCTAATCAGTAGTAAATCTATATCAGGATTGGCCCTAGATAGGCTGTTCCTTAACCCCTCGGGCTACCCCCGGTGATAGGATCATCTCTGGCTAGGTGATTCTTTCACCCCTCGGACTACCACCCATCAATAAGCAATATACTTTACTTTATCTTTCAATTACCTTTGAGATGATTCTTTTGGTAGTCGTAATATTGGAGCTGTAGGACTGTAGATACAACATATGGCATGGAAATAATCACAAAAGACAGCACCACAGTGAAAGGAGTAAGTTACACAAATAATGAAATGCGTAGGAGGTAGAACAACACATGAACTTTATGTAGTAGAACGAACTCGTGTATCTTGGTAACCAAGTATGTATGCAGATTTGCAAGTGACTATGTATGGGAGTATATGAACATCTGAAAGAGTGGAGACATGGTTGCTTGTTATGTCGAAGTAGATAAGAGCCTCTATGTACCAAGGAAGAACCTAGGTTTCATGCCAAGTAATACGAAACTGATTAGCCTTACATACCTCATTGTACGACCTCGCTATTACCTCAAGATAACCTTCACTTCCTCCAAATATTTATCTACAACATAGTAAGTGATAAAATTAGCATTAGTAGCCAATAAATACATCTTGGTAGCCTAATCTCATAAAAAAATAACATACGAGCAGCAAGCAGGTATTTATAAACTCGAGCGTATTCTTTCAACCTTTCCATCCCTAATTGTATTTTCTAATACACATTCTCATATACATATCATGTGCAGCCTATTCTAATTCCATAACAGTCTTACAAAAGCCCACAAAGCATAACACATAACAGTTCTACACAGCATAAAAATAGGCGGCATAGCGTTACGTCCCTTTGCCCCATTTTGACGTCGACAATCCAAAACCTATTCCAACTTTAACCAAACTGTATCCAAAGTTTTTACACATAAAACCTGTCTTACAATAGTCCACAAATAATCTCAAATTATGTGAAGGTCGTGAAACAACAGTTTCCAATTATCATCCCACAAGTTTCTTTTAAGAGCACAATTACGATGTTGTACAACAACTCTTTTTTTATGGACTGTAAAAGTAGTGCAACTGCCTGGTTTCATCATTAACAAACATACCTTTGTTAAATACATGAGTGTTACTTCATAATATAGCCAACCAAGAAGAGAAAATATTCTTGACCAACAAAAAAAGCTCACAACAATTCTTAGGACACGTGTTGTCCAAAATTTCAGCACAAACATAACCAACATAGTCTCTTGTTTCTCATAAGAAAACCATAATAAAAACATTTGTAAACTTACTTACCACTACCTTCAAGGTGTAGGGCTTCTCAAAGAACCCTAAAAGTCCCCTTGTGGCTGCTTTGCTAGATTAAGTAAGTGTAGAGAGAAAGTTGTGAAAGCTGAAATTTTCCAAGTCTAAGAATTACTTAAGGTGCAATTTGTAAGCCTTTTTAAAGGGGATTTTGGCTGAATTTCTTGTGTGGTTTAAGCCTTTTATTATTAAGGTGGTGATGCAGTAGCTTGGCCCTTTCACTTGGGCCTAATTGGGTCTCAAAGTTGATGGGCCTTGGCTGCCCATCTTCCAAATTTCTCTTCACTTGGTTTGGGCCTAAATGGTTAAGTGGATTGTGATGTACTTGGGCCCTTTTTATATTCTTATTGGGCTGAAAATAAAGTTCATTTATGATGCTAAAACACGGGCTAAAGTTACACTCTTAACACGGACTTTATTCATAATTGGACTTGGAAAAATTGGATGTCGGGCCTCGTCTCCGTTTAACTAGCAATTTAAGCTAAGCAAGTAGGTGAATCACCTGCTAGCTTACTAAGTCCTACAAGCACCTCAATTCTCTCGCTTTGTTCAAGGTCTTGATCTCCTCAATTCGACTTAAAATTTTTTTACACTCGACCCTCTTCAGCGTTAGACATACATATCTCCTTTTAATTGGAGATTCAAGCACTTTTAAAACTTGACGCTAATTTGACCAAACCATATCATGTTTCCTTTGCATAGTACAAGTATTGCAAGATTTAGGGTGTTACAGTTACAAGGCAAAGATTTGCACCTTATTGATGATGGTCAACTCTCAAATTCATAGAATGAATTTATCATAAGTCTTTGCTCAAGCTATGTCACCCTTAGGTGTGATTGAAACTTTGCAGTGGAGTCCTATTGTCCTACGAGATTTAGTCATCAGTTTGGATTTTGGAAAGGTATCCCTGGAGATCGTATGGAACGATCATATGATAGTACATTGTCAACATTAGTTCAACTTTGGAATTCCTCTTTTCGACTTGGCACTTCTTCAAAAGTCATCATCGCGACGTGGCCATTAGAAGGTTCTCCATTAATGAATCATGAGTATGCGGATTGGTGGCCATCTCATAGGACAAATACTTCAAAGGAAAGTCAGTCTACCATTTTGACACCCATGTCATCTAAAGGGGCTTCTGATCAATGGAAAGAAAAGTCACATTCTTCTTCCAAGATTGAGGTGAAGTCAAATGATATTCCGCAAGTCATCAAGACTTTATCCAAGTCCAAAACTCCAAAATCAAAATTGAGGCACCTCATATTAGCCTCAAAGGTGACCACTGTTACTTCAAAAGTTAACAACAATTAATTCCCACATGCTTACTTCGTCAGGTGTTGTTGATAAAGCCAATGCATCTTCTAGTTCAACAGAGAGTAAGGATCATCACTGGAATCGTCCAAAAAAGAAGGTACAAGAGCTAGATGACACTTGTCATGATCTAGACACAATTGTCATTGACGATAACACCTTTGTGGATAAGTATCCAAACTCTGCATCATTTTCTGATTTAGCAAAATGGGTACAGTCCTCCTTTTTCTTTCTTTTCTTTTCTTTTCCTTTTTTTTTTTACCTATACTAAATCTTCTTGTAACCGAAAAAAATCTGATTGGTCTCTTTTTGTCTTTTTTTTTAGTTGGGCCTTCAAGTTCTATGCAGCGACGATCTTGATGATGATGTGATTGCATATATTGCTATGAGCTTTGATGATCTTAGCAATGATCAGTCTTCCGTTAAAAATGGAATATCTTCACAAAAGGTAGTCTTACCTTCCACTTCTTTAAATGTCAAGAAACTTCTCCAAGCAAATGGCACCAATATGACTGAAGTTACTGCCGATCAAATCACATGTTCAAAGTTGTTCCAACCTTCTTCATGGCCATTGCAGCCTAGTACTCCATATTTTCATCCACAAGAAATCATTTTTCGTGTCAAAAATCAATCTTTGTTTCTGAGATGTGGAGTGTGCTGTGTGGATAGATTACATAATATTTTTCTAGGTTCCTTAGATGATTTTGCTGAATTAGAATCGAGTATTGCTTCAACTCTTGATGAAATCAATACTTCTACTTTAGAGAATCTTATTGAAAAAATTTTCAAGTCATATGCAGAGTATGATTCTTTGAGACCATCAAAGATGACTAAAGAATTACATGAAAAGGCCCTTCATGAAGCACAAAAACGTCTTGATGATGCAAGATTGGAACATGAAAAGTTGGATGGATCCATAGGGAAGCTCCAAGTAACTCTTGCAAATGTGGAGAAGGGTATAGCCGCCTTGACCTCTAAGAGAAAGAAGATCATTATGCTCCTCAGTGGACATCAAAAGAAGTTGTCCAAAACTCAAGAGATCATCACATGACGGAGAGAGAGATTTATACCACTGAGGCGAACCACACGTTATCTAACGATAAAGTAGAAAGATTATCCAAGCTAGAAGAGGCAATTGAGACAAGTCGTCAAAACATTCTAAACTTAAGGTCATTTACATAGTTTAGATTCTTTCTTAGCATTCATTTGTTTATTTACTTGCTTACTGCGATGTAGTGATTTGTCCCTTTTTAAAAAAAGTAATAAACTGGTGACTTATCTTTTAGTATGAATTGTCTCATCTTGAACTCTCTCCTTTTTTTGGCTTTTTGATTATGTTTCGGATTCACAATAGTCATACTAAACTTTTTAGCTTTGTATGCCTATAAGAGAAATTTCATAACTCAAAATTAGATCGTTCAAATCATGAAATACTTCTTTTATTGGAAAGTTCACTTCTTAAACTTCGATGTCTTCAAAAATCACAACCTTAGGATTCAGAGATTAGTACAAATTTCCCTTCGAATTCAGCTTAGAATCTGGCATGCTTGACTTTTCAGCTTCTCGCGCTTGCAGAAGAAAATTCATAACTCAAAATTGGAGCGTCAAAATCATGAAATTCTTTTTTTGTTGGAAAGTTAACTTCTCAAACTTCAAAAATCACAGACCTCGTGATTTACAAATCAATACAGATTTTCCTTGAAGTTAGTTTAGAATCTGGCATGCTTGATTTTTTATCTTCGCGCGCTTGCAGAAGAAAATTCATAACTAGAAATTGGAGCTTCCAAATAATGAAATTCTTTTTTTTGTTGGAAAAATAACTTCTCAAGCTTCAATCCACTTCAAAAATCACATAATTTTGATTTACAGATTAGTACACATTTGCGTTCGAAGTTAGCTTAGAACCTGGCATGCTTGATTTTTTAGCTGCGCTCGCTTGCAGAAGAAAATTCATAACTCGAAATTGGAGCGTCCAAATCACAAAATTCTTTTTGTTGTTGGAAAGATAACTTCTCAAGTGCAATCTCTCCAAAAATCACAGCCTTATGATATACAAATTAGTATAGATTTACCTTTAAAGTTAGCTTACAATTTGTCAAGCTTGATTTTTTTAACTTCGTGCACCTACCGAAGAAAAATTATAACTCGGAGTTAGAGCGTCGAAATCATGAGATTCTTTTTTTGTTGGAAAGATCACTTCATGAAATTTAATCTCTTAAAAAATCAGAGCCTTGTGATTTACAAATTAGTACAGATTTTCGTTCGAAGTCAACTTAGAATCTGCCAGACTTATTCACTAGGGTGATGGGTGCGATCATCACCAACCTACTGAGAGGTTTGTTCCTTGGAGAGCTAGCTTGGTCTCATCTTCACAAATGATATTCTATACGAGCATGATTTACTTAGCATGTTTTACTTATGCATTGATCATACATGGCATATTGCTATACTATGTCTATTGCCTATCGTCTTGTATTTTGGATTGTGATACCTATCTATTATTGTATTGCATCCCACATACTTAGTATATTCAAACGTACTAACGCATACTCTTTCCTACATGATATCACCATGTAAGAAGCAGTTTTCGAGTTGATCCTCCTCCTCCTACTTCTCCACATGGTTAGACGGTGCTACTCCAAGCTTGTGGTGAGTCCTCCATTTTGGGGACTTTGGTTATGTATTTTCCCTACTATCTATGTATTGAGACACTACCTTATGCTATATTTGACTATGAGGGTGAGCCCGGTTACCATGTCTTGGCCCTCGCTCTTTCTATGTTTTAGAGGTGTATGTTGGACAAGGTGTGTACTATGTATGAGATTGAATCTTGACTTTTAACTTCGATGTTTATGAAAGTTTCCTTTAGTCCCCTTGCCTTTACTTTATTTCTTTTCTTATGCTTCCGCAACCAAGGATGTGTGATGATATGCTAAGACGCTTGTTTGGGGTCCCTTCGGGTTCCCCATTCGCCGTGTCACGTCTAGGCCTTAGGCTTGGGTTGTGACATCAACACCACATACCTTAGCTTTTGAGAGGTTCTTTAAGAAGACTTTAATGGAGACTTGAAGCTTGAGTGAAATCCTTGAAGAAATCCTTAAGATTGGTCTTGAGTTTGGGACTTGAATGTATGGTGAATATGAGTCTAAGTATTTGAGAGGATATTGGGGAATATTGAGGATGATATGAGGGTGAAATAAGGCTAAGTATAGGTAAAAACACATATGGGAACCCTTGGGTCCAAGACTTGAAAGTTTTGAACCAAAATCGAAAAAAACAGGGGATAAAATAACCCCTCATTAGAAATCTGCTTTTTCTACACGAACGAGTTTTACGAAAATGGACATAAATCCTTCATCCGAACTCGAAATGAGGTGAAACAATATTCATTGGAAAGCTAATTCAAAGTTTTGTAAGTTGGTAGGTCGTGGACTACCCAGTTCTTTGTGTGCTAAGAGATATGTCCCTTCGAAGTTGACCTTCCTAAATAGCATTTATTGCAATTCTCGAATTTTGATACGGTTGCTCTAAAATTCGGGTTAGACCCATTTCCCACTCAATTTGACCCCCTAAACAAGAATATGAAGTCGTATTTTTGAAATAACGAACAGATTTTAGATATACGGAAATTACAATTTCGGGTACTTTCGAGGCACATTTCCAGGTACTTTTTTTGGGTCGTTTCAAATGCCTTTAGATTTTGCGGCATATCTCTTCAAGTAAAACTTTGCATCAATAAAGTTTGCTTCGTATTCACTGAAGAGATTATCATCTGCAACAATCCTTTTTGTGGCTCTATCCTCATAATACTTTAGACAGTGGTGGTAGGTAGATGGAACCACTTTGTTCTCATGTACCCAAGGCCTTCCAAGCAAGATGGTATATGAAGTCTTCGCATCAATTACATGTATCCATATGTTTGATTGTAACTCTCTGATAGTGAGGTCCATTTTGACAGCCCCTATGGCCCTTTGTCCCTCTTGGTTAAATTCTTGGATCATTAAGCGACTTTCAGTAAGATATGCTATTGAGATCCCAAGTTCCTTCATTGTGCAAACTGGATGTTGATCCCAGACCCGCCGTCTACTAGGATTCTATTTATTCTTTGCTCACGCACAAAACCAACCATGAATAAAGGGAGATTATGAGGTGTGTCACCAAGTAAAAGATCATCACCGGAGAATGTAATTTTGGCCATGCATATGTCCTCGGCCTCAGGAGTTGACTTTGGAAGGTCTTTGAGTGATGGATATGACAAAGTTACATTTTTTTTCTTCCTTCTCGTCAATATTACAACATAGAGATTTTGCACCATCAGATGTGGACTTGGTGTGGAATCCGCTTGGTAGATAATTTCCAAATATAATCGATCGATGTAACTTGTGGTATTGATGCGCCTTCATTTCCTCCTCCTTCGAGCGCATAATCATCTTTTTTATTCGGGGCCTTCTCACTATCTTTCCCCTAATGTATTTTTAGTAGACTCCTTATGTGAACTTGCTTTACGACGTCCATGATGAGTCACGAGAGTCCATCCATAACCATCAAGATGACCTTCCTAGTCTCCATCATCTTTTGTTGATTCTCCTCCTATGGAAGCCACATCATTTAGTGTTAAGAGAGGGAACAACTTATCTGTATGAATCGGATCAAAATCTCCAAACTTAATCATTCTTGTCAATTCATATTTGGGACATCATACCCTTCTACAAAATTGCAGATCATGACTTGATTTGAACTTGATTTCTTATCTTCAAGTTCAATCTTTCCTTCACGAGTTAAGTCTATAATTTTATCCTTGAAGACGAAGCATTTCTCAATGGGATGCCAACTAATTGATAGTACTTGCAGTAGTTTGGATCATCACTCCTCCTTGCTTCATTCTGTCGTTTCATCTCTGGTAACTCAAAGAGTTTCATCTCAAGGAGTTCATCAAAGATTGTAGCGATGTCTGAGTCAAGAAATGGATAACTCTTCTATTGCATTTCCTTTAAGGTCAGTTTTCAATTTGTCTTGTTTTGCAAAGAGGTAATTTTATGCTCTACTTATTGCTTACCTTTGTGGTGAACTTCACAGAAGAAGCGTTGACGTTCGTGGACTCTTTATTTTCAGCCTTAGGCAAGTATCTTCCAACTTTCTTAACAGTATCTTCCCACTTTCTTAACTCTTTCTTTTCTTTGCCCTTGAGGAGTTCTTAGATAGATGGGTGGCCTTTCGGTTCCGACTGATGTCATGCTTAGCTCCATATCATGTGTAACACCCCACACCTTACATGTACTTGTCCTATGCACATGAAACATGATATGGCTTTGTCAAATTAGCTCCTATTTATAAAAGTTCTTGAATCTCATATTAGAGGGCGATATGTACGTCTAACGCTTAAGAGGGTCGAGTGTATACAAGTTTTAAGTCAAACTGAGGAGATTGCAGCCTTAAACAAAGTGAGAGAATTGAGGTGCTTGCAGGACTTAGGAAGCTAGAAGGTGAATCACCTACTTCTTGCTAGCTAGACGTAGACGAGGCCTGACACTGAATTTGTTCAAGTCCGATAATGAATAAAGTCTGTGTTAAGGGTGTAATTTAAGCCACTTTTTAGCATCATAAATGGATAATATTTGCAGCCCAAGAAGAACAGGAAAAGGGTCCATGTACATCACATCTTACTTAATGATCTGGGTCCAAACTAAGTAAGGAGAAAGGGGAAAAATGTGCAGCCAAGGCCCATCAGTTTGCAATCCAATAAGGCCCAAGTGAAAAGGTCAAAATGGTACATTACCAACTTGATAAAATAAGGCCTAAAAGGTAAAAGAAAGTAGGAAAAAGTAATCCTTTAAAAGGGGTTACAAGAAGCACCTTTAAGTCATTCTTAGACTTGGAAAATTTCAGCTTTCACAAAGTTTCTTTGTTATTCTTTATTATTATTTCTTGACTTTGTAAAGAAGTCACAAGAAGCTTTTAGGGTTCTTAAGAAGGCCCTCAACCTTGAAGTTAAAGGTAAGTGATTATAGTTGTGTATTTAGTAAGGTTTCTTCATGAAAAACAAGAGACTAGATTGGTTAGGTATATGCTGAAACTTTTGAACAGCATGTGTTCCAATGGTTGTTGTATACTTTTCTTGTTTATTTGGGAGCTTTTCTCTTCTTGATTGGCTTAATGATGAAAGAATGTGTCTTTTCTTTATTTGTTTCAGTTCTGTAATGATGTATAAAGGTTGCTGCACTATTTGGTTTTACATAAATAATCGAGGTTTAATGTGTTATCCTAAGTGTGTTGTTTGTAGAAATTATGGGCTGATTGATCGAGGACTATGGTCTCACATCCTCCACCTATTTTGAGGACTATTTTTGAACTGTTTTAGGACTGTTTTTATGTATAAATATTGTGGGAATAGTTTGGTTGAAGTTAGTAAAGGTTTGGAACTGTTGATGTCGTAATGTAGCAAAGGGATGTAATGTTATGTTGCCTACTTATATGTTGTGTATAATTGTTACATGTTGTGCCTTGTGAGTGTTGTAAGACTATTAAGGGTATAAAACAAGCTATATATTACATGTGCATAAGAATGGTTATTAGAAAAAATGACTATAAGTAGAAAGGTTGAAAGAATGCCTTTGGGTCGCTAAATATAAGCTTGTTGTTCGAATGTTATTTTTTTTATAAGATTGGACTGCCAAGAAGTGTTACTTAGCTGCTAATACCATTCTTATTGCGTACTCTATTGTAGATAAATATTTGAAGGAAAAGGAAGTTATTACGAGGTAATAGCGAGGTGGTACAACGAGGTATGTAAGGCTACTCGATTTTGTATTTCTTGGCATGAATCTTGATTCTTTCTTGGCACATAGAGGCACTTACTAACTCCGACACAATTATTGACCGTGTCTCCATTCTTTCACATATTCATATGCTCCCATACATAGTCATCTTCAAATCTGCATACATACGTGGATACCAAGTTACATGGGTTCTTGTTGCTGAATAAAGTTCACGAGTTATTTCATCTCATACGCATTTCATTATTTGTGTAACATACTCTTTTCATTGTCATATTGTC
>JAABOM020059933.1:0-10910 GCA_011800125.2 Solanum clarkiae
TATATATACCCCGAGTTTGCTTTTTGTAGGACATTTGTCACAGCCCGCACAGTTAACCCATAAAAGATCACTTCCAGTGTCGACCTGAACATGGTAGTCCTTCGAAGGTGTCCCAATTGAAAGCTTAGTGAAATACATCCTGCATCCATCCCTTATTGTGTGACCAAACAAAATAATCACAGAAAAAGAAAATGTTGCATGCGTCCTACACATGCATAATTCTCATTTGTATGGACAAGATACATTATATAAAAGAAGATTCACTTTTCAACAAAATATTCCTTTTTTCATTATCACTGATGTACAACATACTATAAAATAAAGTAATAAAACTAACGGTGAACCGGTGGGACTGCCATTGCCGCCCAATTGGAAGTCGGCTGCATCGAGCATTCTGCCGTGACGAAGGACATCGTGGGCTTTGAGGTCCTTCAAACCCAACCCTCCACGCCCACCAAATTTATGTTCCACGTTGAACACCACATTTTCTCCCTTCACAGAGCCCAACAATACCAACAACACAATGAAGTAACTCAGATCCATCATTTTGACTATTAAAGCTAAGGGATTAATTAATTTTCCTTGTTAGTATTTTTTTCTTTTTCTTTTTCTTTAGTGGGTGTGGGCCTGAGAGAAGGGAAAAGGAGGGGTGGGGTGAATGAGGAAAAGGGTAAAGACCAAAAGGAAAATGGAAGGCGGGGGAGGGGCAAAACAAACAAGAGACCCATACAAAAATCAACAACTAAATGACAAGTGGATTGTTCAATTACCTTCATTTCCCGTAAATCTTTGCTGGAAATTTTCAAATACCTTCTTTCAATACACACACCGTTATACTTTATACCAAAAATTAATATTTATGATAATAAGTACCACATTTCTTTTTTAAAAAATATTATACTACTTCAAAAAAATTGATCTAATTTGACTTGACACTGATTTAAAAATTAAAAATAACCTTTTAATCTTGTAATTTTAAATTAAAATTATATAAAATGTATCAATACGATCTTTAATGTTGTGATTTAAAAATACCACCTAAAAAGTTGAAATTAAAGTATTGTAAAAAAAATGAATTATTCTTTTAAACAGATTAAAAAAGAAAATGAGGACATTTTTTTAAACGGATAGAGTATTATTTTATTCTCTTTAACCCCATTCTAGTAGAAGCAATGTTGTAACATTTTTATCACTTAGTATGGTTGATCAAAAACCAGCACCACTAAAAGAGGAAAATCAAATGACCATTTTCTTCACGTGTATTTGAATAGTTTATTTTTAGTCTTTAATTTTCTATTTGATCTTATATTAATGGCATGTTGATATATGATCTTTATTAACCAAATAATTTGATATTCAGAAAATACCGAATACTAAATGATATTAATATTGTCTATCAAACCTAAACTAGCATATCATAATTCTAAAATTTACTCTCAAATACTGTACCAAATAATTATCGGTTACTAAGTTACCAAAATTTTCAATTCAGTCCGGTAATTACTTTTTTGTATTTTATGTCTAGTGCTAGTTAGACCAGAACTTCAGAGATTTGGCAAAAGTCATTAGTATATCACATTACGTACTACACTATCAATGCTCCCTATGTCAGTTCTCTATGCCTAAGAAGAACTATTGACATCTATGTAAATTTTGATCTGGTTCAGCTGAAGTTTGATCCATATACAAGATTTACCAGAAAGTCTAGACTTACAATTCATTATATTGCAAATCTCTTTTCAACTAGTAGCATATTTGACATTATATGATGGATTACTTCAAGAAGAATAACTAATATGATGGATTACTTCATAAAAGCTTAGATACATAGCAACTTTTGTGTCCATATTTAATAAAACCTCACGCTTTTCATAATTCCCAACAGATAAGTATAGTCAAGTAAACTTAAATCATAGAGGTCATGTTCAGATGTTGCCATCAAGAATGAAACAATATTTGTATATTATGGTTCTTATCCACCCTCATATGGGCAACAAAGAAGTTCTGAATGTTGATATCCATATCTCCTTGAAGCAAGAAGTGACCAATAGTTTCTCTCTTTATTGTGAAAACAGAAGCAATTAGGATCAACATTTCTACCATAAGTCTTGGCAATTAGGATCAACATTTTTACCACATTTTTATAACTTCATACCTAGGTGTTGGAAAAGTTCGATCCTTTCCTTCTTGTGAAGTTAAGATAGGCACTTTAGGAATTGAGATAGTAGTAGAAGTGCAAGAGTTAATAATTCTCTAAAGGGAGATTCTTCCACTATACAAAAGAATGGTAGGATAACAAAAATATATTTACAAAAGATACCCTCATTCTAAGGTGGCTTACAGGCTGAAGGATTGAGACTTTTTAAGCTTTATACTCTCACTAACAGTGGATTGCTCTCAAATGGATTCTTACTTCACTTGGATTGCTAGGATTGCTCTTGGATGTGGATGGTTAGGAATGAAAACTCCTACCTCTATTTATACTACTCCACCTCCTTAGTGAATGGTGGAGAAGATGTCTCTAGAATGTTCCGCCCATTCTAGAGAGTCTCTACTCTTTCACTCCTTTCTACACTTTTCTAATTTTTTCTATAAGGTTCCACACGTCTCCAGAAAATTGAAGAGGCTTCCTCATTCTTCCATATGCTTCTATAAGCTTTTAGAGAGTTCTATACTTCTCTAAAGTTCTCCGGCTCTCCAATTAAAGAAGGAACCCAACACTAGGTTGTTTCTTTTTGGTAGCTCTTAATACAATAAATAACATCTTAAATGGAATAGTATTATTATTCCAGATGCCCTTTCATAAAAGATTTCAAAGTTTGTATCTCCTAATTTTAGAGAAAGCTCTAACACGAAAGTTTTATTAAAATTAGGTTTCATGATTAAAGATACACATGCCTAATAATCTTAAACAAGCCTCTTAGCATAAATATGATTTTGGATAGCATGAAATCATATATGAGAATAAAGGGCCGAACATTGTTGGAAAAGAAACTACAATATTGATATTGGACTAGAATTAAGTAACTTATCACAAACACTATGTCATGGCAAGTCACTGCCTTGAAAGCGATTTTGGCCCGACTCTGGTGCAAATCGTTCTAGCCGGTCTCTCCCCAAAGTTCCACAGTTACTCACAAATATGTGCACTCGTGGCTGAAAGTTTGAAGGTTCCCCAAAAACCAATTGCCCAAAAAAATATTCAAGAAGAAGAAAGGAGGAAGTTGTTTTTTTTTTCTTCTTTTGGTTGGTATATAGTATAATGTTCACAAAGCCAACTTATATAGGATTTTCAAGAGGAAGAGTTGCAAAGAAAAAGAAGAAATGGATGTGAAGTTAATGACATTAAAGGTCATTACATTACATTACACTTAAATAAAAGTTTCATTTGGAACCGATATGTATGTTCATCTCCTATGTAACGTATCTTTTTTTTTCGTTCTTTATCTTTTGCATTACACTAATTAATATATGTAGAATTAATACACATAATATTAACTCAACAATCCCCCACTAATACAGAAATAGAAAGTAAGAATAAAATTTGGGCAAAAGGAAGGAACATGTACTTAGTGTCAATATCTTTTGATTTGAATTAATACATAGTGAATGAGGCAACAACTAATATCCAACAAGTGAAGTACTCTTGAACTAAATGGATATAAGTTGAGACCCCCATAACACATATTATATCTTTAATTTTTTTAAGCAAACTCCACAATATAAACAGAGTGCTTTCATGGTCATGCATACACACGTTGGGTGTTATTATGAGTATTCTGGAAAGACGACCGAAGTCTTTCATAAAAGGCGACCACACCTTTATATTCACGTAAGTGATTCCATCAAGCATATCTGAAATAAGGCAAAGAATCATTAATAGAAAAATAAGCTCAACCTTATAAAACATTGCCTCATGCCATAGGGGTAGAAAATGTGGTGTATATTGAGGCCTAATAGGTCCACCACACTGCCTCAATCAATGGGCTTTAGTCCTATCCCCCTCGATGTTTCAAGGATCATTTTACTTGTCAAACCCTTGGTCAAAAGTGTAATACTCCATATTATGCATAGGCTAGTTTTATTCACATGACTCTTTACACATCCTTATTGTCTTTACATGTCCTTATTGTATAGACGATGAACCAAGTGTCATATTTGAGTAGTGGTAATTTGAATTCAAAAAAAGGTGTTGTGACACCTTGATGTGTTCCAAGTCAAACTCAATAAAAGTATTTAACCTCGAGATAGTAAGGTGTTATTGAGTTTAATGATTAAGGTAAAGTATTGAGTTACACCAAGAGGGAGTGAAGTCAAAAAATAGAACAAGATAAGTGGGTTGCTTGCTCGACTTAATTAAGCTACTAGGTGCACCGCCTACTTGAGCTATATAGATTTAGTTAAAGTTTCCAAGGCTAATGGGTCAGATCTAAGCCTATGTTAATGGACTTACTTGAGTCCCAAACTAATTAAGAGAAAGCAAAATAAAAGAAAAGCAAGCCCACCTTCCAAATCAACCAAAGCCAAGTAGTTAGCCCAACAAAGGATAAAGGAAGTAAGTGTGTCACCTACTTTGACCTTTTTGAGCAGCTTGACATAAATTAGTGACTACATCACTTGCTTGGCCATTAATTTCCTTTTAAATATCCACTTGCTACTTAAGGGTTTACACCCTTTAGGCAAATCATGCAAGTCCTAAGTGTGATTACAAACTGTAAAGTTTAATTCACTTTTAATAACCTCTTTTCAAAACAATTTATTGATCTCATCGCTTCATTATAATTTTAGGTCTTCTTATATCAAGAGACACTAATTCATCATTTAAGATATCAATATCATAATTTTTAGATAGGAAGGTAGTAACGAAATCAGGAACAAAGCAATCTCAATCCTGCTCATTAGAAATAACATCAGAAGAAGGAACAACATAAGAATTCATAGATATAGATGTAGAAGCATTATTATGCACATCACTAGACACATTATTTGTCATGACCCAAGCCTAGGGCCTAGACGTGACACGGCGAATGTGAAGCCCAAAGACAACCCAAACAAGCCTCTTAGCATATCATGTACACATCCTTGGTTGCGGAAGAAAATTAAACAAATACAAGAGTCAAATAAATGAAAAAGGAAAGGGACTAAGGGAAATAATTCATACCAATTACAGAGTAAGAAGAGTCAAGCTTCAATAACATAATCAAACCATGACATAATATCCAATGATACCTCTAACATAGATCGGAGCGGGGGCCAAGACACTTTCCAGGCTCACCCTCATTTTACAAGTATCCAACATAAGAACAAGAATCTAAAAAGCATGAATAAGAATAGCTATCGCCCTCAGAGTTAAGGACTCACCAACTAGCTTCTTCACAAGAACCAACTAGCCACGTGGAGAGGGAGGATGATCAAATGGAGCTTCGATCCCAACATGGTAATATCATGTAGGCATAAAGTATGTGTTAGTATGTTTGAATGTACTAAGTATGCGAAATGCAATGCAACAAGAATCATAAGCCATAATAACAAGATGCTTAATCATAATCAATGAATATAAGTTCAATATGCCATGTGTAATCCATGCATAGGATGAAAATATGCTTAAGAATAATCGTACTTGTATATCTTGTTTAACACCATAAAGTAACATGAATGGATCACCCAACTACCTTGTACTAGAGGGTAAGGGATATAGCATAGGTCATAACCCCTTCTAGAAGGTAATGAGTGGTATATGAGGGTAGAGGAGTAGCATAGGTCATAACCCCTATATGTAAGCATGAGATAATACAATATATGGATCGCATATGATGGTGAGGCGTATCATATAGTTCATAACCCCTACATATGGGTACATAACATTGGATTGCATATGAGGGTGAGGCGTACCACATAGTTCTTAACTCCTTCATATGAGTATAAGATATTGCATAACATCAAATCATACATGAGGTAAGGTGTACAACATAGTTCATAACCCCTTTATGTAGAAATTCGGCCTTGTACTAGAGGGTAAGGCATATAACATAGTTCACAACCTCTTCTAGTAGGATTCACAATTCACAAAAGCATAAATCTTAGCATAAAAACTCAATAACTCATCAACAATTCAGACTTGTAAAAATCATGCAATAGATCATAGGAAAACTTGAGAATTCTTGTCAAGACATTTCATCAAATATTTGGTGGGTGTGTAGTACTTGTTCAAAATCATACAATTGGAGAATGAAATCATGTGAGAAAACTCAATGTAAATCAACCCACCAACATATTGCAAAACTCTCATGTGAGATACCTTGAAATCCATCATCTAATCTCATAATAGATCATAGTTTCATAGCTCAAACATACATAGTCTCAATAGACAAAGCCAACTCATAGTATCAGCTTGAGATAGATAGACTTGCATTTTTAATCAACATTTCATAAAATCTCAATATATTTCATGTTTACAATTCATAATAAAACATACCCATAAATAATACAACTTGAAAATATGCAATTTTCATAAGATAGGAAAATTGGGCACCATGGGTGAAAGGACCCAATGGTTGAAACCCACATACCTCAAACTTGGGTTTTCTTGATGTAGACTTGAAGGAGGCTTAAAGCATGAATGGAGTTCTTGAGATTCAGAACTAAGCTTGAGACACTTGAATCTGGATTAAATATTTGGTTAAGTGTTAGAAAGGATTTTGAGAGTGTCTTGAGTGATATAGAGTTGAAAAATGACTAAGTATAGGTGTTTTTATGCACAGGTGGGCAGAGGGCCAAGACCACAATGTCTTAAGGCCGAAACTGGAAAATCAAGTGCAAAACACTACTCCGTGACAGGCGCATCGCAAAGGTGTCACAGACCCACATTGTTTTCGAATAATTTTGTGAAAATCGTTTTTCATTACGAGTCTCCTAAAATCGAAGTTATACCCATTTCCCACTCAATTTTACCCCTTGATCAAGAATATGAAGTCGGATTTTTGATATCACGCACAGATTTTGAGATATATGGAGATTACAATTACAATCATTTTCAAGGCACATTTCTGGGGTATTTCAATATCTCCCCCTTAGGAACATTCACCCCCGAATGTCAAAGAAATGTACATAAGAGAAATAATCATGAAGATTTCAGCTCGACATGAATGCAACAAATGCATTTGAACATCATTTTTAAAAATCTCAACATGAATGTTAAAATTACCATAAACTTGTCAACATAAACATGAATGCATGCAAATGACATAGGGACTGAAACTTAAGATTTGAAATCATAGAAGGGACTTAGTTTGCTATATTAAGCTTGAATAGAATGAAAGAGGTACGGATATTGCCTCTTCATGTGTGCTCCGGCTCCCCAAGTGATGTTTTCGACTTGTCGATTCCTTCAAGGACCCTTGATGGGTGCTGCATCTTTGTTTCTCAACCTTTCCACATGTCCATCCAATATCTCCATCGGGACCTCCTTATGGGTCAACTCATCCTTCACAACATCCACAACCTCAAAGAGTTCTATAGCACTTGAGTCACTAACACATCTTCTCAACATAGATACACGAAAGACTGGATGAACTATATCCATTTTCCTAGGAAATTCCAATCCATAAGAAACTTTACTAATTTCCCCTCAACACTCTATAAGGACCTACAAACCTTAGGCTCAATTTCCTCTCTTTCCAAACTGGATCATACCCTTCATTGGTGGGACTTTCAAGTGAACCTAATCATCAACACAAGCACACTTAGCCTACCTTGGTGCCTAAGGACACCATCTCCCCCTTGGGAGGAAACCTTCACTTCACCATCTTCCACCAAAGCGTTCAACTCTAGCAAGGCAGGGTGAAGGTCTTGCTTTAACTTGACCTCATCAACCAAGAAGATTTGAATCCATCAAACCACTATACTACCATTCTCAACTTCATCCAACCTTATTTCCAACCTAGCCAACCGATGTACTTTTCTAACAACCTTTTTGTTACCCAAGATTCACACTTATCATATTTAACAAACAACCTTTCATCCCTCAAGATTTGCAACATCACCCTCAAATGACTCACAAGCTCTTCTTCACTTTGGAAAAAAAATCAATATACCATCCCCAACTACCACACACCTATCAAGCAAAAGACATTACCTCAAATTTAAAATATCGAGAAGGACATCAAGAAACTCATTAACAACCGGAACCAACTCAATAGGAAGGACTTTAGACTCAACATCCCCCAATCCTTACGAGATCAATTTGGGCCTTAAGACAAGAAGTGAATCTATCCTTAACTACCATTTCACAACTTCCCACTTAAGTATGAATTCATTAGGGAATTGGAAACTAACTCTACGGGCTCTATAATCAATGGAAGCATGACATGCATGTAACCAAACCACCCCAAGACCTCCAAACCCACCATGCCAACCTTAACAAAATAACAAGACAAGACTTCATGCAAATGGGGCAACCCTTATGGAATTTTCTAGCAACAATAGACTCACCAATGGGGGTAGGAATCAAAAGGATTCACATAATAATTCGTAATACACATGAAACTTAGTAGCAACAAAAGGAATAATGAAATAATAGTGGCTCTCAAATCTATCAAAGCATTCACATCAAAATCAAAGACCTTTAACATACAAGTAACAACATCGGGCACCTCATCCCCTCCTTGCCTCCCTTGAAGATCATAAAACTGATTATGTCATGGAGTACCCCCTTGTTGGCCTCCTTGAGCCCCTTGATTAAGATGACCACCTTGACCTTGAGGATAACCATCCTTGCCCTTGTTTCGAACATAAAGGCAATTAATAAGCTTATGGCCTACTCTTCCACACCCATAACACTCATTTGAATCCTTCAAGCATTTGCCATGATGATGTTTCTCACATTTTTGGCATTTTTGAAAACTCAACCCACCATTGCCACCTTGGGCCCTTGGGTTAAGCACCCCATCATTAGCAAATCTCTTGTTTAGAGTACTAGAGGACCCTTGGCTTTGAAATATCGTGACCTTGTTGGAAGTGGTCACCCTTAGCAATTTGACAACCATACTCATACTGAGCCCTCTTGGACTCCTCACTTCTCCTCTTCCTAAACTACTCCCGCTCGAGTTGTTCGATATATGTCATGAGCCGGAACAAGTCCATATCACCCACTAGCACGGTAGAATGACACTCTTCACTCACCAAGTCAGACACTCACGACACAACTTGTTCACCCTTGATCTAGGGTCGCCCACCAAATGTGGGGAATACTTGGAAAGCTTGTTCAACTTGAGGGCATACTCCTTCACACTCATGGAAACTTGCTTAATAAATTCTATCATTTTAGCCTCTCTCAACTCTATAGGGAAGGTGGCTTTGAACTCCTCCCAGGGAATAGCATCATGATTTCCCCTCTCAATCTTCCATTGCACAAACCAAATTTGAGCCACGCCTTTTAGTTGATAAGCCACTAGATCCGCCTTTTCCTCCGAACTTACACCCATGATGGATAGAACCTTATACACCTCATCTATGAACTCTTGGAGGTCTTCCTCCGCCTTGGACTAATGGAACTCCGAAGGGTTCATCCTAGTGAAGTCCCTCACTCTTGAGGCTGGAGTATGAGCATGAGGAGCTTAGGCCCCTTGATTCAATTGGTTGGTCATTACATGGGCCAATATAGTAATGGCATTCCGGAAATCAACTTCGGTAGCCCCTCCATCTTGAGGAGCTTAAGGAGCGAGGTAAGTCGATTGCTCCCCGGGTGCACGGGCCCTCCTTAGTCTTCCTCTTCGTAGCAACATGACCTAGAAGAGCAAAGAGCATTCGTTAGGGGAAAGCCTTATAGTTACACCTAAATCACAATATAGACCATGAAGAAGTGAAACATTTCCTAAAATGCCTCATAGCCTCCCATTCATAATTATGGCGTGCTTCACAACTATGAATAAGACTCTAATTGATGCGGTGTGTTAGATATCCATGGACCATTAACAATCTAGTACTCTGATACCAAGTTTATCATGACCCAAGCCTAGGGCCCAGACATGACACGGCGAATGGGAAGCCCGAAGACAACCCAAACAAGCCTCTTAGCATAACGTGTACACATCCTTGGTTGCGGAAGCAAATTAAACAAACACAAGAGTCAAATAAATGAAAAGGGAAAAGGGACTAAGGGAAACAATTCATACCAATAATAGAGTAAGAATAGTCAAGCTTTAATAATATAATCAAACCATGACATAATATCCAACGATACCTCTGACATAGATTGGAGCGGGGGCCAAGACACTTTCCGGTCTCACCCTCATTTAACAAGTACCCAACATAAGAACAAGAATCTAAAAGGCATGGATGAGAATAGCTATTGCCCTCGGACTTGTGGACTCACCAACTAGCTTCTTCACAAGAACCAACTAGCCACGTGGAGAGGGATGATGATTAAATGGAGCTCCAGTCTCTACATGGTAATATCATGTAGCCATAAAGTATGTGTCAGTATGTTTGAATGTACTAAGTATGCGGGATGCAATGCAACAAGAATCATAAGCTATAATAACAAGATGCTTAATCATAATCAATGAACGTAAGCTCAATATGTCGTGTGTAATCCATGCATAGGATAAAACATGCTTAAGAATAATCGTACTTGCGTATCTTGTTTAATACCATAAATTAACATGAATGGATCACCCTACTACCTTGTACTAGAGGGTGAGGGATATAGCATAGGTAATAACCCTTTCTAGAAGGTAATAGGTGGTATATGAGGGTAGAGGAGTAGCATAGGTCATAACTACTTGCGTATCTTGTTTAATACCATAAATTAACATGAATGGATCACCCTACTATCTTGTACTAGAGGGTGAGGGATATAGCATAGGTAATAACCCTTTCTAGAAGGTAATAGGTGGTATATGAGGGTAGAG
>JAABOM020059934.1:0-12315 GCA_011800125.2 Solanum clarkiae
TAGAAGAAACCAAGCAAGTCCTACATAGTCATTTCAAAATCAAAGATTTGGGAGAACTCAGGTACTTCTTGGGTATTGAATTTATGAGATCAGAAAAGGGAATTATGATGAATCAAAGGAAATATGCATTTGAATTAATAGCTAAAGCAGGTTTAGGAAATGCCAAACCTCACATGACACCACTGGAATGCAACCTGAAATTAACCAGTGTTGAAGTTGGTCCTGAAGCCCTGTATGAGGATGTTCCAAGATACCAAAGGCTGGTTGGGAAGCTGTTTTATCTTACTATTACAAGGCCAGAAATAGCTTTTGCAGTTCAATTACTTAGTCAGTTCATGCAGAGGACTAAAGTATCACATTGGAAGGCTGCCTTAAGGGTGATAAGATACATTAAGTTGGAACCTGGCAAAGGGTTATTCATGAGCTCCAACCAGCAATTTCAGTTACATGGTTACTGTGATGCAGATTGAGCTGCATGCCCAAGTACCAGAAGATCTGTCACAGGTTTCATTTTGAAACTTGGTGACTCTCTCATTTCCTGGAAATCGAAGAAGCAACAAACAGTCTCCAAGAGTTCTACAGAGGCAGAATATAGGAGCCTAGCTGGTTTAACAGCCGAGATTGTGTGGATCACAGGTTTATTCAAAGAGTTAGGTGTGAAGTTGAAGGAACCAACAATTGTTCACTGTGACAACAAATCAGCACTTCAAATCGCTGCTAATCCAGTATTTCATGAGCACATGAAACACATAGAAATAGATTGCCACTTCATTCGAGAAAAGATCCAAAGGAGGCTGATCAGAACCATCTATATCCACACGAAAGATCAAGAAGCTGATTTACTTACCAAGGCTCTAGGAAGAGCACAACATGAGCTCCTACTAAGCAAGCTTGGATTATTGAATCTCTTCAGTACATCCAGCTTGAGGGGGAGTATTGGGACTGCTGATGTTAATTAGTTAGATAATTGCAGATTAGTTGACTACTTAGTTAACTAATTGTGGTTAAGATAGTTAGTTAGTTGGGGTAGTTGTTGAGTATTAATCACATAAGGAGATTTGCATATTAAGTGGTGTGGGAATTAGTTGTAAATATAAATATATGTACATGTGTGGGTGTACAGTTAACAAAAAAAATATACTGTACTTTTAGGGCTAAGAATGCCCTCAGTTGAATGAAACAAATTTCCCCAAATTCTTCCTTTGTCTTCAACGATTTCATCTCCTCTTCTCTCAGTTGACTCTAACAATTATTACTTTATTACAATATTTTACTCTTTGTATTGAATTACTCATAAGTTACAAATTGTATTGCTTACTCTATATAGCATAATAATGCTTCATTATATTGCATATTATAAAGTTAGTTTTCATCTCTTCATTGCAAAATTTTTACCAGAAGAAATTTATGTTTTTTAGTTCCCTTTTAATATTATTGGTATTTTTGCGATCTATTACACAATTTTTTTCTACTTCTATTTTTGACTCTTCTTTGATTGATTTTGTAGTGAAATTTTTGACATGCTAATTAATTGAGTTGGTTTTCAAAACAACTTTTCTTTAAATGGAAAAAAGTATTTGTAGGTTGATTTGGAGGCTACTGTGACAGTGAAAAATTGAAAAATAAGGATAACAATCTTTTGAGGTATATTTTTAGATATATTATGGTAGAATCTCTTATTATTCTGTTTGATTTTTAACGATTGTGGCTTTCTAATAGGGTGATGAATGATGATAACGTCATAAAAAAATCATGTAAACAACATGTGTACACATTGTTAATGATCTTTTAGTATGTTGTAGGTTTAATTATAATCATAGTATTAATTTAAATATAATAATTTTTTTGTTGGATATAAAAATGACAATTTTATGTTATAAGAGGTTATATTATATAACATTGGATTTGAGATGTTATGATTAAAAAAGATAAAGAGTTAAAATACACGTGTAACACACGTGTTTAAAAACTAGTGTGAATATAAGTACCAGTCAGTGCACCTAAACAACCTCATAAAAAAATAGAATTCTCTCACACAGAAACATATTTTTGGTATAATTATATATTTTAGATGATCAAATTAATCTCACCTACCTTAGACCATTTCCTATCGATCGTTACTCTCATCCTCAAGAACGGGCCTAGGATTGACATGTAACAATGGAGTTAGTTTGAGTATTGCTCTCCAGCATTCTTTAAAAGCTTGACTTACGCTCCATCCAGATCTAATATAATCGACCTAATAGATCTATTATTCTTATAATGAGCCAAGATGTTTAAGAATACTGTTAGCTTTTCACTACTTGACATATATTTACCATCAGTCAAACTTCCGATATCCATAATTAATAGAACTAAATTATGAAAGATATTTCTATTCATTCTTAACTTATCAATACATACAATGTCACTATTGTTTATGATACATTTTAACTGAGAAATAGTTTTTCGAATTCGAACACTCATATGGTACCTAATCTCACACCTATTGCTATATTGTCTTGTCAGTGAGTGAATGACCATGAATAGCCATAAAAAGACAAATAAAGACTATAAGAAATTGTTGGCTCATTATCTCCTCAAGAATGATATATTCAGTACTGGAAAGATGTTGAAAAAATCCATAATAGCACCTAATTTTTTTTATAAAAATAGACAAAATCAGCACACACAATATGAGCAGAAATCTATAAATTCTAAGCACAAAAAGTTTTAACCTACAGAATATAAATTTAATTTTCAAGAACATTTCAATACACCTAGAAGAACCATTTGGGTACAATAATGAAAGAAAAGAAGAAAAGATAAAAGTTCAAACCTTGATAGAAAAGAAATAATTGGAGGCTAATAGTGAAGATGTTTTTAGCAATCAACCTTATACGGTTACACTTTTTTATTGCTAAAGAAGAGAAAAGCCCACCCAATGAAAAAGAGAGGCGCCAAGGAGAGAATCGTGTTTCCTTACCGTTTATAAAGACTGTATAAAGAAATTGAGGGGCACTTTAGATATTTTGTTGCTTTATCTAAATATTACTAAACCTGGTGTTAGTAATTCTTAGATACCCTAGGTATTAGATAAGATCACATATGATGTATTAAGTTATTCATGTATTAGATGTATTTGAGTTGAATTGTGCAACCAAACATTGTATTGTGTGGACTATATTTTAATCCAGAGATTATATTAATTGATACATCCTATCAAACGGCTCTTAAGTGAGTAGGTTAGTATTAGAATAATGTTGAATAACGTGTATTATAAAAATGGAAGGTACTCTATATTGTCAAACACTATGAGTTTTATTTATAAGAGCGAGTAGTGTTGAGAAGGTGTTATATATTAGTTATATTTAATTTGAAAACTTTACTAAATAAGAGGTAAAATATTATCGAAGCGAGTATATATTATTTTTTATAATAGCATCTTGTAGAGTGGTAATCTAATTGATCCATGGTGTACTCTTTACACAACATCGGACCCAATAGTCCAAAGCTGATGATCTCGTCCTCTATTTCTCCCCCATTTGGTCTCCTTCAAGCATCTTAATCGAGAAAAATCACTTTAAATTGGCTTTTTGACTATTTACAATGAAAAATTTACACTGAAGAACAATATAATGTTACTTTCCTACACTCCGTTTGGATGGTTACTATGTCTCACTTCATAATATATCCTATTGTATTGTATTGTGTTATGTTGTACTTTATCTACTATATCTTTTAATGAATATAGTGTTGACGTATTGTAGCATGTACAAAAAAAGTAAAGTATGGGATAGAGCTATTATGAAGACGTAGAATAAAAGATGAAATTGTTGAATAGTTTGTAATGTGGGGAATCACCAACATTGGTGGGAGAGCGTCTTTCTTGAGCCTATTTGAAGTCAAGCTCATATAGTCTAAAAAATTGAGTAAAAGCTTATATATGTGACATGTGTTGGCTCGGACCTTGAATTAAATAAAGATTTATTTTCACATTTTTAGAACTAATTTTTTATTTAAAATTTAATTAATATTTTAAGTTTTATTTAAACAGAATAGTTGTGTCGGTTAAGAAAAGGAGCGAATCTTTTGAAAGGATCCTTAGCAGACTCTATAAATATGATGAACTCCCTGATATAGCGTAATTCAAATATAGCGTAATTCAATTTGCATACATAATTTAGGCTTTGTTGTATCCTGGTAGAGCATTGCTTGTTAATCCTTAAAAAAATATACAAGCAATTATGATTGAAAGATAGTGATTTTAATGCCTTTAAGCGTACAATTTTTCTATAAATTTTCTTAACAGAAATATTATTATTAAATAATTATAAAAATAAAATGAGATGAAAATATTAAGCTAATGTTGTGATCATACTAAATTAGTTATTACATACAATGGATCTTTTGTCATTATCTAACAATGAATTCAAATGATACAATACAATAGAGTTTAAGTAATAATTAAAACATTGTATTTAAACTAACAATACAATACAATACAATGGGTAACAACCATCCATCCAAGTAAGGTACTAGTCTCATTTTATTTTTTAAATTAAATTAGTGGTCTCAGAGGCCCATTTTATTGAATAATAAAAAATGGACCTCAAAAATAGAAACCGGAGGGCCAACCCATCCAGTTAATATATTCAGACCCTAGAATGTAGGGTTCTCCAAATGCTTCCACTTTCTATTTTCCTAATCTTAACCCTTTAGCATCCAAATGTGCCCTTTCACTTTCCACTAGGTTCCAAGGCTCTCACATATGCTTGTGTTCCTTATCATGTCCTACGTGATGCTTTGGTGAGTATGGCTCTTTTTCTTCATTTCTATGTTTACTTTGATTCTGTGTTTTATTGTGTGTTCTTCCCAGCACTCCTTGTGACGCTCCGCCTTGGCCTCCACATTTCCATTTGAAACATAGGATTTGCATCTCAATCTGCGTTGATCTGTAAGTATCATCTCCTTTTGACTGATTTGCCCACTCCCACAAATGTTCTGATGCTATTGGACCCTTCCTTTCTGATATAAAGATTGGTGTATTCTTCATCACACCCTTGAGGTGTTTACATGCCATACCTGATGCTGACTTCGTAGATCTCTTTTTTTATGGATGCATAGTCTCATTTTGCACAACCTTTTGCTCCAAATATTGCTTGTAAGTTGCTGTGATAGTTGTGCTTAGTTGGCAAAATCCCATTGTAGATATTCCTTGTAAATGATGAGACACTAATTTTTGTAAATGCATCTTATTATGTAACTCTCTGGAACACTCTTGTATTACTGATGTTAGTATCATCCAAACTTATGTTTTGTTGATATACATTGGCTAGGGTTCTGATGTTTATCTATGTTGGGGATCCTCCTAGCCATGCTGGGCAATTGTTAAAAGAAACTAAATTATTGTATGCCTTCTGTTTTAATAGTATTAACTATGTAATCTGCCAAAGTATTTGCTTCTTTAAGAATATGATGTATTTGTATGTTGATTGTCTCTATTATGCACTAAATCTCCTCCACAATTTGCATAATTTCCCATGGAATTTTTCACTCCTTCAGTATAAATTTCTGTAATCTTAGGGAGTCTGTTTCTAGCATAACATTCCTATGGCTATGTACTTTGCAATAATGTAAGGCCTTCAAAATAGTTTTTGCTTCTACATAGATACTGGTGACTATCCCTATATTTACTGACTCAGCATAGATAAGGTCACCAACCTCATTTCTTAGCCAATAACCATAGGAACTGATCCCTAGGTTCCCTTTACTAGCTCTATCAATATTAACTTTTATCCAACCTAGATTTTGGACCTTCCAATTAACTACCCTGCATTGTAGGGCTAGCCTCTGTCTTTTGTAGAAACTCAAAGCAATCCTTCCAAGGAAAAATGCCTAATTTTCAAGTGAAGGAAAGTTACCTTGATCAACATCTGTAAGGTTTTGGTGCATCCATGTAGTATCTTCTCATATGATGGTCATAGTGTTTTTCCATGCCTTATACTGTTCCTATTCTTCCATAATTCCCACAAGATAATGGCAGGAATGATCCTCAAAATCATCTTCCCTCTTAATCCCTCAACATAACTCCACCATTATAAAATGGTAGCTACTTTTCCCATCCATATTTAAACTTGCACATGTAGCAAAATACTTCCACATCTTCATAACTATGGGGGCTACTAGGAAATGGTGGTGTAGGATCTCCTCACCTCCATTGGCATAAGACCAACACCGAGATATTGAAATTTTTATCTTTCTCAAGATGTCATCAGTAAGGATCCTTCTCTTCGAAACCCTCTACAAGAAAAAGGTAATCTTGTGAGGCAAGTTGCTATTCCATGCCATTCTGTGCCAAGTGACTTTCTCTCTTTTCTGCCTAACTAGCTGATAGGCAGATTTGATTGAGAAAGTACATTAGGATTACATGTCCATTGTAACTTATCATTTATGCTTTTTGTTTCTGGCTTAATGTCTATAATGACATATTACTGATAGGCATTCTTCCAATGCCTCCCCTCTCCAAGACCTTGTTGTAATGAACTCTTTAACTTCCACATCATCCTCCTGTACATTCTCCCCTTCAGTATGATAGAGTGCCCAAAATCTAGTCCAATTATCATACCAGAAGCTTGAATTACCAACTTTTAATTGCCACTAAATATTGGGTTCCATCTCATCCCTAGTGCTTGCCATTACTTTCCACACATGGGATCCTCAAATTGTTAGTAAAAATGGGGTGTAGCCTCTTGCAGTATTTATTACCCATGTAGCTATCCCATAGAGTGCAGCAGCAAGAACAAAGGGAAGAGAAGGGAGTGCAGTCCCGAATTCCACCGTAATTTAGCCATTAAGGCTTTATTGACATCAAACATGGATATGAATTACAATCCTCCCTCATCAATTGGGTAACACAGAGCATCCCAAGATACCCAGTGTTTTCTCCTTTCTATCCTTGAACTTTCCCAAAACAAAATTGGCAAAGATCTGATGCATTCTTCTAACAACACCTTTAGGTGGACACATTACTAACATCATATAGATAGACATTGATTGTAAAACATGTCTGGTCAGAATCATTTTACCACCAACGAATAGGAATTTATTTTGCCAAGACAAAACTCTTTTGGAAACCTTCCTGATGTAGACTTCAAAGTATGCGTTCTTTTTCCTATCATAGTAAATTAGATATCCTAGATAATTAATAGGAAAATCACCTTGTCTGATTCCTGATAGCTTTCTAAGCCTTATAGTGAAGATCAAGGGGTTATTCTCATATAGATAGAAAAGACTTTTAGATTTATTGATAAGTTGTCTAGAAACCTTTTCATATCTCTTCAACACATTCATCATTTTGACAATTGATCCACTATCCCCTGAGCAAAATAGAATAGTGTCATCTGTATAGGATAAGTGGTTGATCTCAAGGATCCATTTGAGAAGCCCATGTCTAATAAAGTCCTTATCCCTATGTAGATTATTCAAACTTCTTGATAAGATCTCTGCAACAATTATAAAGAGGGTAGGGGACAAAAGTCTCCTTGTTTTGAGCCTCTGGTAGATTTTTGAAAAACTCATAGGTCTGACCATTAATAAGCAGAGAATACCAGTTGTTAGATAACAACCTCCACGCCATATCTATCACCCTTTTTGTAAAACTAAATTTCCTCAACACTGTAGTTAGGAATATTCGTGACACTCTGTTATAAGCTTTAGTCATGTTTAACTTCACCATCACATTTGTATTTTTCTTCCTCTTATTGATATTTTTGATTATCTCCTAAGCCAGCAAAATGTTTTCCACAATATTCCTCCCTTTCACGAAACCAGATTAGTTAGGTGAAATAATCTTTGGTAACACCCCTACCACTATTATGTAGGACCCTAGATATCACTTTATTGAGAAAGCAACTTAGACTGATGGGCCTCAAATCAACAAAATCCTTAGCAAATTCCTTTTTAGGCAGTACCACAAGATCAGTGTTGGTCACAAATCTAGGTAAATCTTGGCCATAAAAGAAAGCCTTTACCACCTTAGTCAAATCCTCACCTATGATGTCCCAATATTTTTGAAAGAACAATCTTGAAAACTCATCTGGACTAGCAACATTGTTTTCATTCAACTCATGAATGACCTGCTTAACCTCTTCTTGATGAGGAGGTTTACTCATATTTTCATTCTCTTCATCTGTAATCAGCTTGAGAATACAATCAAGCATTGAAAAATCTTGATTGAAATCCAGAAACTATTTGGTGAAGTAATTCACTATTGCCTCTCTAATGCTGCAATTTGTATTTAATATCTCACCTTGTTCAGAGATGATCTCAGACAAGTGCAATCTTTTTCACCTGCCTTGCACAAAGGAGTGAAAGAATTTGGTGTTTTTATCTCCTTGTGTAAACCAAGTGATACCAAATTTTTGTTTCAGTATTCCTCTTCCAACTTCATAGCTCTCTTCAAATCAACTTCCACCTTACTCAACTCTGCCCTATTCTCTAGAGAGGGATCCAATTCCAACTGCTCTTCTTTTACTCTGATAATATCCTCCAAAATGACACGATGGATGAAAATGTTACCATACTCTTTCTTGCTCCATTTAACTAAAGCTCCCTTCACCCTTTTTAATTTATCATGGAATTTCAGGAAGACATTACCAGTAAAATTAGCCACCCAATTTTGGTGAACAATATCTGCAAGGTCCCCATGGTTTCACCAGAAATTCAGGAATCGAAATGACTTTACTACATTATCCACCTCAGATTTGCAGATGAGATGTATAGGCGCATGATATAAATCCTGCTTAATCATATGTTTACTTTTGTAGAGGGGAATATATCAAGAAAGGAAGAGTTTACGAGTACTCTATCCAGTCTTTTGAAAATAAAAGATTCATTAACTTTCCCATTCCACCAAGTATACTTACTTCCAGTGAATTTAATATCACTCAGCGCACAATTTTTGATACACTAGGTAAAGTCTATAGCTTCCATATAACACCCGGTAAAATTATCAAAAATACCCCTAGAATAGATATGTATGTATAACACGTCTTCCCATGCTCTGTTTGTGAATACGAGACCGGATATGCAATCAACATGGAAAATTGAGTGAGAAAATAATCTCGTTCAAATTTTAATCCGAAAAGAATTCCACTGTTGATGCGCGACAGAGGCACATCGCACCCTTGTTGTGGATGTACACTTATTATTTTTCAAATTTATTCAATGGAGATTGAAAACTCATTCGAAATTTTTCTGAAAAATATACACTAGTGCGCGACTGGTGAACTCACAGTGTAAAATTTTCAAAAATTTTATGAGGGGCATTCCAGATCGTTTTCAACCACTCCTAAACTCAAAACACGACCAAAATAGATTATTTTGATGCGTAAAAGGGTCTAAAACCCCATTCCTATGCGTAAAATGGATCGTTTTGATCATTAAAGCTTCATCCCAAATATGTAAGGCTAAACTAAAAGCATAAGATTATTCTCTCATGTTCCCCATAGATGGTCATAGAAGAGTTTAAAGCCTAATGAGTCCATATACATGATTCTTGAATGGTTTCTTGAAGATTTTCTTGAAAATTACATTACTTACATGTATTTTCATATGTTGATGATCATCATAAACTTGTTTTCTTGAATTGATCACTTTTTATGAGATATTGCATAACCATATATGATAATTTTGAAAGTATGCACAAATGAACCTAGGGATTGAGTCTAGAGCCTTGATTTTGAGAATGTCAATTGTGATTGTGATGTGAGAATGATGAGATGAAGAGTTGATAGAGCTTGATAGTCTCATGAGTTTCCATAAATGAACTCTAATGATTGCCTATTCGATTGTTTCGTAATGATTGTTCTACACTTTGAGCTATTGATTGATGTGTTGATTGATGAGATAATGAGAGTCCCTATAAGTCTGATTGAATGATGAGTTCCTTCATGAGGATGATTTGAGATGAGTTGATTGAGATGATTTGATGGGATTGATTGTCTTATGAGCATTGAGCCTTAGGAGAAGTATCGAGCACAGACAGAGTAAGAGTTAATTCAACTTACACTCGTCAAACTATGTAGCTAAGCGTAGGTGAGGATTAGGACCATCATATCACATTATGTTGAGATCCCCTCTTGATCGAGTCCCTGAAACAATAGAAGAATAATTTCATTTGCCGGTGGTCCCTAGTGTATTCGATTCGTTCCTACCTGGTAAGTACGGAATGGCTGTGGCAACATCAGCGTGATTATTTTACAATCATTGGCTCATGAGTGATTGTTGTCGGATAAGAGAAACTCCCAAAAGGTTCCCAAACTGAGTACTCTGAGTTGAGGTGAGACGAGATGAACTAAGATGAGATGAGTCATTTTGAGAGGAGTTTGATTTGATTAATAAGGTTGATAGGTTATTTGTCTAACTCTTTATTCTTGCTTTAAATAGACACTTGACATGTTGATTGTTATTATTCTGAGTTGATTGTTGTTTCTATATTATTTTACCTGTTTTGATTCCATTAAGCTATTTTACTTACCGTACATTTCACGTACCATTCGGTGCTGCATCATTTTATGATGCAGATACAAGGGATAGTGATCATCAACAGACACATCGTTGAGGATCTAGGACGTTTAGCGGATTAGTGAGCCTTCCCTACTTTGGAAGATTCATTATGCTATTTTCATCTTGCTTTAGAGTTAGATATTTATAAGCTTTATTTTGATTGAGGTAGACATGAGTCTATCATTGACACCACCTGATAGTGATAGAGGCTTCATAGGCTAGAGTCAGATATTGATTGTTAAGACTGTGAGCTAGTTCATTCTACTAGCCTTCCATTTATTTTATTATTTGAGACTAGATGATGTGTCAATTTACACTCCTTATGTCTTCCGCTGATTGGTAGAGTTATTGGTTGAATGATTGTGATGAGGCTAAGTGGTTTGCTTGGGGACTAGCAATAGTCACTGGGTGCCAGCTACGTATTGGGTCCTCTCCCGGGGCATGACAAGCTTGGTATCAGAGCAAGAGTTCAAGTGTCCTAGGGAGTCTATGAAGCCGTGTCTAGTAGAGTCTTGTTTATGAGTGTGTTGTTGACCACACTTGATAAGAAGGAGGCTATAGGACATTCGGAATTGTTTCCCTTCATTTATGTTCTAAATCGTGCTATAGAGTAATGCTCTATGAAAGTTCTATTCTAATTCATGCTTTGTGTGTTGTATAATCGTGATCATGCCTCCCAGAAGATCCGCCAGAGGTCGAGGACATCTCGCCAGATAAAATGTCAATCCACCTGAGCCTCAAGGACATGAGGAGCCCGTGGAACAAGCTATCCCTGTTGCACAGCCCCCGCAAGACGAGGTCTCCAATGTTGAGCTATGCCAAGCTATTCAAACTCTAGCCCAGGCCGTCACAGCACCTGCTGCAAGACAATGAGTGGGTTGACAAGATGCCTATGAAACTTTTAGAGTCCGGAAATTTTTTAGAATGAATTCGTCTGAGTTCACAGGGTCTGCATCTACTGAGGATCCTAAGAACTGAACTATGTGGAGGAGCTTTAGAAAATGTTCCAAGTAATGCATGTGGCTGATGCTGATAAAGTGGAACTAGTAGCTTATCAACTAAAAAGAGTGGCTAGACTTTGGTATGATCAATAGAAGAAGGTAGATGAGAGGATGCCCCGTGCTGACTTGCACTATGTTCGAGGAAGCTTTCTTTGGGCGCTTCTTCCCTAGGGAGCGAAGAGAGAAAAAGGTAAGAGAGTTCTTGAACATGAAGCAAGCTCTATGACTGTGCAAGAGTACGGGTTGAAGTTTACACAACTGTCTCGCTATGCTCCGAACATGGTTGCTGATATAAGAGGGAGGATAGGAATGTATGTTGATGGGTTGAATAAAGGGCTAGAGAGAGATGGGAGGGGAGCAATGCTTATGAGTGATATGGACATTGAGAGACTGATGACCTTTGTACAACAAGTTGATGAGGAGAGGTAGCATGATAGAGAGGAGTTTAGAAGCAAGAAAGCTAAAACATCCGGCCATGAGGTTGGTAAGAAAGGTAATGGTAGCTGATTTCCAGCACCATCATCTGGAGTTAATATCACAGATTGTCACTAAACTATGGACTTCTTTCATACAAAGTCACTTAACTTTCATTTTTAACTCCAAAGTCATTCAACTATGAATTCTTTTCTCAAAAAGTCACTCAGCTTTGGATTTTAACTCTAAAGTCACTTGCTATCATTGTTTTACTTTCAAAGTCACTCAACCTAAATAATTAATTTTTATTTCTAATTAATATTTTAAAAACTAAAAATATACCCATTTAAAC